>MJUU01044044.1:24841-58432 GCA_002080025.1 Modiolus philippinarum | reverse complement strand
TAAGCAAAAATAACTTGAAACAGTAATATAAACAATTAAATTTCTTGTTTATTATAAAAATAATGGTTAAAGAGCATTATTATATAGATTGCGGTGAAAGATTGAAATTTCTCAGTGAAATAAAAGTGATAATAAAAGTGATAATTAACTGTGAAATTATTTTCCATAATTTCACTCTAGGAAGTGACGTCACAATAGACGTTGTCAACGTTGTTGTCAAGTAAACGTCACAGCGGATTAACATGGAACACGTAGTTCATGCAATGAATCTTAAGGTAGATGGGTAGTCCAAAATTTTTTCCATAGATTTAAAAAAACAACAACTAATCCGAGATTCTGATTATCGAAAATATTCAACTCATGATCGAAAAACGTTGTAATTCACTCATGTGCTGCGCGCATTCGTGAGTTACTGCGTTATTCGATCATTCGTTGAATATTTTGCGATAATCAGAATCTTGGATTAGTTATAGTATAAAGAAAAAATTCCAATGTAATGTAAATAGCTGATTTATTTCAGTATCATATTAACATATTGTTTTAAGAAAATTTTTTATCATTTTTGAGGGACATATCCCTCCTGCAAATCTGTCATATTTTTCGGTAGCATTTCTATCCATTTCTACATTTGCAAATGGCATTGAGATGTAGAATTTCAAGCTGATCTAACAAAGACCGTCAAAACGCTATACTTTCGCTCTATGAATGCTCAAAGACCGTTATGGATGCGTTCGGTATACGCAAAATACGCTAGTAAAACGCCTTTGCAACGTTGTCATACGCTGTTACACGTTTTGTTAGCGTTGCATACAAGTTATCGATAATTTTCCGTGCGTTGTATGCCGTTAGCCCGTCCAACAAGAGAATTTATTCAATTGCTTCGGCGTGTGCCAACGTTCTTATAAAAATTCGCGAACGTCGGCACACGCTGGCTAGAACGTTATAGTGTGACAGGGCCTTAAGAAAGCAGGATATGCTTACCCATCCGAAGCACATGATGGCACTCCAAGTTTCACGGGTTCACACTGTGAGAGTACCTTGGTTTGAATGTTGTGTTTTTTATTTGCTTTGTAGCTGACTGTCTAACGTCAATGTTTTCTGTGTTCTCGTTTTAGCCATGTCTTTGGACTTTTTTTGTACATTCCACTCATTTGTCCTTCAGTATTCTACTACCATTGTTTTATAATAGTTTCATGAAAGAGACCTTTTTTCAGGGACCATATAAACTACACATATTTTCTTTTTTTATCAACAAATCAATGTAAAACATCTCCACGTCCAGATTATGTTTATAAACAACAGTATTGTTGAACTATTCAAAAGAAACAGGATTGTTTGATAAGCTAACAAAAGCAAGTCTCCAAACATTTTTTCGATGTAAATTGCTGAAAAGCTGTACAAGTTGGTCAGTTAAATCACACAAGTACAGATTATTCAAATTTTTAAATTGGTTACACAGTAGGAACTAAAAGATCGTTTAAGTCAAAGACAGTGGAAAATACTCATTTTTTCGTGAAGAATTTTGGCAAAACATAACTAACTACTCTTGCTACAGTCGGGGTCCTTGCACCAATAGAAATAAAATGATTTTCCTATTATCTTGTTTACGTATTTGTAGTATTTGATTGATTTTTGTTCTTGTGTTGTTAATGAAACATCTCTGAGTAATTACATAGACGATTATGCGTCTGATGAACTGCACAATACAAGGCTATTGTTTCATTTTCTAATAAACAATGAAATGATATGTAGTAAATGCACATGAGACTAAGTCTCTGCAAAGATATAGTAAAGCCAAGCAAAGAAACAACGCTTTAATTGTTGTTCTTCAACCTAAAGTCGCCATGAAGCAATCAACTTTGAGCTTTGCTTACATCTCAAAGAAAGTTCGAAATAAAAACCCCTAGCAGCGATCGAACAACACTACATCCATGCTATTTTACTCATGGATGTGGGATCGTCAGAGCTTGTGTGTGTGTGTGTGTGTGTGTTGTTTTTTTTTCTTCTTTAAAGCAGCTTTAAAGGCAAAGTGTTGATTTGACATATATTGTGCCTGTAAATGCTGCTTTGCATCAAATGGAAAGTTGCATATCCTTTGCTTTTTGTGTATATTTTGCAGTTCTTGGTTTTGGTTTTATTCACAAATAATAAAATAGTATTGGCAAAAAAGTCATCTTTATTCATTCAATTATGTTCTTCTAAATTTACTTGTGTTTCACAAAGCATTGCAAAAGCTATTCATTTAATGCCACTGTACATGTTCATACTTTGAAAATACATGCCCGTGTCGAGACGAATTTTCATCAGGAACAACATATATGTGACTTTATAATACATTTGTAATTATCTCTATATGCCTGTACCTAAAACGTTAACACAATTGGAGGTCTGTATCTGGAATTTTACGTAAGTTGTAGAGATACAAAGAAAACGTGGTCGGGAATTATTACATAATTTGCATTGTTAAATTTTATACTTTATCAACTGCACTTGCGAATAGTCAAAGATATTACAACACTTGCAATTTTGATTACAATGCTGTGATCCTTGATTGTAAAGCTTGTGATCCTTGATCCCAAAGCTTATGATCCTTGATCGCATCTCCTGCAATCATTGATCATAACACCTGCAATCTATGAACACAATTTTTGCGATCATTGATCAGAAGTCTGGTGATCAACGATCATAACTAATTATTTTGTGATCCCTAAGTGGTCCTTTTGCAGTCAAATTGCTATGTTGAATTTTCAGGGTACTGTAAGTTTGACATGTATGTCGACTACTACATTTTTTATACTAATAAAGGGTTTTAGTCAATTGGAGAGCTATCAAGTTTATAATAAAAAGACGTTATTAAGGAACTGTATCATTTTAAAAAGCAGTTATTTCGCTTTTCAAGAATATATATGGTTTGAAAAATGCTTTAAATAAAAGTATCTGAATTAATGATGTACTTTTTATGTACTTTTTAACAAACCTTGTATTAAAAAAATTGTACTAGTTATACATAAGTATTAAGTCCGGCTATCCCGAGTTGCTATCATTATTTATGTTTATCTCTTGTCTTCATTGGTGTTTTTTAGTGCAGTTCGCTTGATATTTCTGGCATGTGATTGTATTTTTCGTCCATTGTAGGTCCTTTGTTTGTAATTGCAAGTTTCTAAAGAATTCATGATCATCAATGGACATTAGTGCTGAAATTTCGATATTTAACTCGGCTGATTTCACCAATTCCTTTGCGCTGGTTCTAGTACCTAAATATTTCATTTAGTTTTCATTTGTTTTTTTCATTACAATATATCATTAAATAAATTTTAGAAGTTTAGAAACCATCATGCCAAACTGTGTCTTTAACTTATTTGGCGTTGCCTTTTGGTCTTATTTGTGCTTTATCATTAGTATTATAATATTATGTTTTTTTATGTTTTATTTTTTTTATTTATTTTCTTGTTGTTTATTTTTTGTTTATTTATTTTTGTTTTTGTTTTTGTTTTGTTTTGTTTTGTTTTTTTTTTGTTTCTCTTTGCCTTTTTCTAGTTTTATCTTTATTTTTGTTTATTATTATTTTCCCCTTCTAAATAGTGTCTGTAAGTCTCGTTCAAATTTTGATCCACCGGGAACAAAAATGTACCCGGAAGTTGCATTAATTACAAAAAATATATGACGTTTTAAACAAAAATTTAACGTTATAATGCTCGAACGTCATATTTTGGCGGAAACGTTTTCAAATTGCAATTGTTATCGTGGTTTCTCGGTGTCACATGACGAGACATACAGACCCTATAGCCCTTTTCAAAAAGGATTGTAATCTTTTCCGGGATTTGAACTTTCCCATCAAATGGAGGTTCAAACACTCCTCGCTTCCGGTTATCACTCGTATGGTTGGCTAACAATACACAACTTAAAACAACCCTGAATACATTTTAATTATAACACAACTAATGCAGTGTCACAGTAAACCACAATAACCAATAACATTGCAGTCTAAATATGAACAGTTTTATGAACTGTGTTCGGGATGAACAACACTTGCCGTGTGGAACTGTTTATTTGTATTTAAATGCCGAAACCGAAGGGCGGACCAAATGATTTTTTTAAAGGCCTTTTGTCTTGAAAAAGTATAAAGTGTCGAAATAGTCATCTGCATAACACAGATTTCCTGCTGCAATTTCGGGCAGTTGTTGTATATCTAAAATGAATCTAGAATTATGAGTAATTCGTGTTTGATGTTTGTACTTTTTCGCTGGGCTGCTGTGATATGAAATTCCAATTAACTGATTATTCACACAACAAAGCATAAAAGTGTGAACTTCATGTGCAGTTTTAAATTCTCCAAAATTGATATCAAAATTTGTTGTATTCGTTCCATATGAAGACAAGATACTGATTTAACTGAGAAATGTATGGAAATAAACTCTTGTATTTTAGTACAGTTATATCTTGTAACAGACATTGCACATTTAAGAGCACATTTTCCTTCATTTAAGTCATTTGATTTAAAAGGAAACTGTGTATACCTCCTACAAAGTAGTAGTGTTTAAAAAATTTGAATAGGCACAATTTCCATAGCAACAATAAACACGTCATGTATAAAAACCTATTTATCATTATTACATATTGTTACTGAGGAAATTGTAACGGATGCCGGGTGTCTGGAGAGAGCCAAATCGGAACCAATTAAATCTGTAACATTTATAAAGTAACAACTTCTGTTCTGAATTATGAAAATATCCTCTGACAAACGTGTAAGATTTTGTGAAAGAACTGTTTCAGCATAATGGGTGATTTTTAAGTTGAAAGTTTGGCCAATACTAACAACTATAATTAGTAATCAATTGACGAACATTGATTAATATGTATTTTCTTTTCACGGACGGGTTTTGCATTCAGAAACTGAAATAAAAAAAACTAGTTTTACTTATTTTCTTGAGGACAAGAACTAAAAAGTACATAAAAAGCGCCAATATTATATATTGTTGGTTATTGTTGCATGCTTATTATAACCCCCCTTTTGTAGCCTCTTTGTAATCTTGCATGTTATCACGAGCGGGGTTGTTCCCCTTTGTATGTTTACATTCATTAAAGCGTTTCTTCCATATCAGATGTGTTTTGGTGTCTCCTTCCTTGCTGGCGTGGTGGCAGCGGTTTTAAAGAACCAAAAACTCTGAAAACATCTTACATTTTTACTTATAAACCAATTTCGACGTGAGGAGATTTCCTACAAATTGAGGACCAAAACGGTACGTAGAAATCGTTCAAAGAATCGTGAACAATGGCAGGAACACGTGCTCCTAAACAATGGACACTGACAAAACAAGAAACAATTAAATCTTTTGAATCATGGAGACAGAATCTCCAGTATACATTATCACTTGATCCAAACTTTGCTTCATTCTTAGTAGATGGATTCACTTGGCAGAATAAAAACAATGCTCAACCCCTGCGTGGCCTCACGAATGACGGCGAAGATGTTCCCGAGGCCAACAGGAGGACAGCCGCACAAAAGTGTACTCATTTAGAGCTGATGCTTGGGCAAATTGCAAATTATTGCCCTATCATTTCAAGGAACACTATCGTTAAAAATTCAGTATCATTAAAGAGTATATGGCAGTCCATTCGTTTACATTTTGGATTTCAATCTACGGGCGGACATTTCCTTGACTTTAACAGCATTTACTTAAAACGAAACGAGCGCCCAGAAGACCTATATCAACGTCTTGCCAGTTTTATTGACGACAACCTACTACGATCCACCGGCAATATTCAACATCACGGTGAGATTCCTGCTGTGGATGAAGAATTGTCCCCTACAGTTGAAAATTTGGTATTGCTTACGTGGTTAAGACTCATTCACCGAGATCTCCCTAGCATGGTGAAAGAGCGCTATGGAACTGTTCTCCGATCTCAAACATTAGCTTCCTTTAGACGTAGACATTTTGGCTGGTATTCCCTTCATGTCATCCAACGACATTGCCATTTTCCCGAGACAACACAAAATCATCATCCGTGAGCACGTAAGCGTCCTTTATGGCGATGATTTGATAACCTCTCGCAAATCACGTATTCGTAGGACACAGGCCTTTTTGGTTCGTGGCCCTCCGACTAGCTCTGTCGTCTGGCCGGGATGTTACGGGGAGTTTGACCTGCCGTCAGATATAGAACCCGATAGCTTCGTCGCGATAGAACCACACAGCGACTCTCCGAATCCGAAATGTTGGCCNAGAAAAGACTGTAAAAACGTCTAGAAACAATAATTTTGTTAAGAATAGTCGTTTTTGTATATTGTGTAAACAAGCAGGTCGCCCTTCAAATCATTTTTTGAGCACTTGTAAATTTTTACCTGAAGATGATAAATTGTACATGTCTAAAGTTCGTCAGTCACAGTATCAGGAAGGGTGTGATAGTGACCAAGATAGTGATTCTGAATGCTCTGGGTATGATTGTAAGGACCCTTCTAAACTTAGAGTTGTATCTTCTTTAAGGCGAGTTAGTACTAAGCAATCACCATGTTTTAATGCCTTTTACAAACAGTTCACAGTAAAGGTAACTCTTGATACAGGTGCTGAAGTTAGCATGATTAAGGCTTCCACCGTTCAGAAAATGGGTATAATCGTTAAGAAAAGCAACCATACCGCTCTCCAAGCCGATGGAGTAACCCCACTTAACATAATAGGAGAATGTCAACTCACTCTCGCGCGCGACGGAATCGAGTTATTTTTAGAAGCACTTGTAGTAAANTTAAAAACATACGCAGAAGTTTTTAGTCCTAACTTTACAGGATATAACGGAGGTGTCGGCCCCTTTCAAGCGTCAGTTAATATGGGCCCCGTTCAGCCCCCACAACGAAAAGGCAGAATGCCTCAGTATTCCAAAGACAAGTTAGTAGAACTGCAACAGATGTTCGACGAATTAGAAGCTAAAGGCATCTTCCGCCGGCCAGAAGATATCGGAGTAAGTGTAGAGTATCTTAACCCGTCCTTTCTGGTGAAAAATTCATCAGGCGGATATCGCCTCGTGACCGCCTTTGCTGACGTTGGCCGCTACAGTAAGCCTCAGCCCTCTCTCATGCCCGACGTTGACTCTATCCTCAGAACTATCGCTCAGTGGAAGTANAACCCTCAAATTACAGAATCGGTAGCCGGCAAGATCCGCATAGTGAACGATACTTCGGAACCCCAGCTTGTACGTAGGAATGAAGATTTGTGTCGCGTTTGGCTCGCACAAGATTATGACAGCAAATGTTTGATAAACCCAACCGAGGATCTCGAGATTAACCGAAAAGTACATAATATCGACCCGTCGACAGTCGATTATACCGAAAGAGTAGATGTAGATCCTGACGGTCAGCTCGATACCAACTCAAGGTCCAAATTTCGAAGCATTTTAAAAACATACGCAGAAGTTTTTAGTCCTAACTTTACAGGATATAACGGAGGTGTCGGCCCCTTTCAAGCGTCAGTTAATATGGGCCCCGTTCAGCCCCCACAACGAAAAGGCAGAATGCCTCAGTATTCCAAAGACAAGTTNGTCCATTTCCGCTAGCCCACACCGAGTGGCAACGTTAGCCTCATGTCAGCCACCGGAGACGGTTCGTGGTCTCAGATCATTCGTCGGTGCATACAAGATGTTAGGTCGCGTTTTACCACATTGTTCTCATTTTATCTCACCGTTAGAAGAAAGCATAAGTGGGTTGAAATCGACAGAAAAAATCACGTGGTCAGATACACTCCGTGAGCATTTTGCACAAGCTCAAAAATCTTTATCCGACAGGAAATCTATAACATTACCGCGGAAGGAGGACAAATTATGGATCGTTACTGATGGGTCTGTTACAAAGCGAGGTTTGGGGGCAACCCTGTATGTCAACCGTGAAAACAATTTATTACTAGCGGGATTTTTCAGTGCAAAACTCAGAAAACACCAAGTTACATGGCTTCCATGCGAGATCGAAGCCTTGTCGATTGCTGCAAGTGTCAAGCACTTTAGTCCGTTCATTATTCAGTCAGACTCCTATGCTAACGTCCTCACNCGCGATGTGCTATGGGTATGCCAGGGTCCGAGACAGCCCTTGAAGAATTAATATGTCGAGTACTTGGCGATTACTTGCAAAACGGTACCGTCGCTAAATTATTAATTAAATTCATTTTGCGGGGGTAANGATGGGTCTGTAACAAAGCGAGGTTTGGGGGCAACCCTGTATGTCAACCGTGAAAACAATTTATTACTAGCGGGATTTTTCAGTGCAAAACTCAGAAAACACCAAGTTACATGGCTTCCATGCGAGATCGAAGCCTTGTCGATTGCTGCAAGTGTCAAGCACTTTAGTCCGTTCATTATTCAGTCAGACTCCTATGCTAACGTCCTCACAGACAGCAAGCCGTGCGTACAAGGGGTTTGAAAAACTATGCCGTGGTGAGTTTTCGGCAAGCCCCCGTGTAACAACTTTCCTTTCGGTCGTGAGTAGATACCAAGTACGCGTAAGTCACCTATCAGGTCGTGCGAATATCCCATCGGATTTCGCCAGTAGAAATGCCCAACCATGTTCAGAACCGAATTGTCAGATATGCTGCTTCATTTCGCGCACTGAGGACTCAGTCGTTCGGTCCGTTAATATACATGAAGTTCTGAACGATGACAGCCGTTTACCTTTTACCACGCGATCTGCCTGGCTTCAAATACAGTCCGATTGCCCTCCGACGAACACACGCACATTTGAAACAAGGTACGCGTCCATCAAAGAAGTTAACAAACATTAAAGATGTTAAGCGTTATCTCGGCGTTGCGTCCATTGCAAAAGATGGCTTACTAGTTGTTCGTCGCAATGAGCCATTAGTTCCACCTAGTGACTTAATTATTGTACCCCGCAGCGTGATCGACGGACTCGTAACTGCGTTGCACATCAAATTAGAGCATCCTTCAAAACACCAACTTAACTTGGTACTTAAGAGATACTTTTATGCTCTCGATATAAACAAAGCGGTTGACAACATAACCGACTCATGCCCAACATGTGCTTCTCTGAAAAAATTCCCGAAAACTCTAATTAAGCAGTCTTCCGATCACCCACCAGAGTTAGTTGGAATATCTTTCGCTGCGGATGTAATGAAACGAAACAGAAAGTTAGTTCTTGTATTACGTGAAGCGGTTACATCACTCACAAGTACATGTTTTTTAGTAGACGAGAAACGTGAAACATTACGCGATGGCCTCGTTCGTCTCCTCGTGCCCTTGAAACCACTGTGTGGTCTAAGCTGCGTTGTTCGGGTAGATCCGGCTCCAGGTTTCCGATCACTCGTTGATGGCCCATACCTGAAGCAACTCAATATTTCTTTAGAAGTTGTTCGAGTGAAAAACCCAAACAAGAACCCCGTCGCGGAAAAGGCCATTGCCGAGTTCGAAGACGAATTACTTCGGGAAAAGACAGGCCAATCACCTATATCAGAGCTAACACTATCACTAGTTACAGCACGGCTAAATTCGCGTCTTCGGAGGATGGGGCTCTCATCCCGTGAACTTTGGACACAGCGAAATCAGTTCTCGCACGAGCAGTTACCAGTTTCAGATATGGAAGTTATACAAAATCAGCAAGCAGCGAGAAAGTCTAATCATGCCCACAGCGAATCATCAAAATGTTCAAATCCTTCCCACGAGAATTGCAGAGTTTCAGTTGGCGATTTGGTTTATCTCTATACCGACATATCAAAAAATCAGTCTAGAGATCGTTATTTAGTTGTCTCGATAGATGGGGATTGGTGCTTTGTAAAAAAGTTCTGCGGCAATCAGTTACGCGCTTCCTCCTACAAAATTAAGCTTAGCGAGTGTTTCAAAGTACAGCCAACTATCCGTCCCGAACCAAACTCGTTCCGTTCTGCAAATTCGGAATCCGAGACCGATGAAAACGACGACGTTGAGGTCCCCATTCCACCGGTTGATACTCAACCAAATCAAGCCGATCCCCCTCCTATCTTGTTGGCAGAAAACGTGGACGTTGCAGAAGATCTCGAGGCAAATGCCCCCGTTTTGGCTAATGTAGACAATGAGCCTGAAATCCCGACCAGTCCCCAACCTCGAATCCCGACACTCCGCAAGCGTTCCGAGCTAAAAGCACCTTCAAAATTCAAAGATTATGTTGTTTATTAATTTTAGTTTCATTCGAGTGTCATGTTTAATGTTTATGTACAAATATTCATATAGAATATAAACATTGTTACCAGATATAATGACATTGAAGTTATGAACATTTGCAACATTTTTGTTGTTTCATGCTTAAAGATATTATGACATTTTAAGGAAAAGAAAGATGTTGCGCCAATATTATATATTGTTGGTTATTGTTGCATGCTTATTATAACCCCCCTTTTGTAGCCTCTTTGTAATCTTGCATGTTATCACGAGCGGGGTTGTTCCCCTTTGTATGTTTACATTCATTAAAGCGTTTCTTCCATGTTCAGATGTGTCCTTGCTGGCGAAGAATAAATGAAAGGTCGTGCAACGCATGAAACTTGGCAATCACGTGTAGTTTTCAAAATTCGGCAGTGGCGACGAAATCAGTTCTAAAACCTTAATTTTTTTTTATGTTTTGTACTTCTCAGGGGCGGATTTAAGGGGTCGTTAAGGGCGTACACCCCCTTCCGCCGTCAAAAATTAAAAAAATTGCCGGAATTTTGCTTTAAAGTACCATTTTAGTCTTAATTTTAACACGTTTTCACCAAAGATACTTGAAAATCAAATATGTTTTTTTTATCTTAAAAAACAAGAAATCTGATTCAGAAAAGTAAAAATTAACCCTCTAAGTGTTTTCGCCTCTCTCCTCTCGGCGAATTTTTAAATAGACAATAGACAATAGACAATATTCATAGCGCAAACATATTTACGATATTTAAATATTTACGATTTTACGCCCCCCCCCCATTTCTAAAATCCTGGATCGATCCGTCCCTGCTTTTGTTCCACATGTGTAGTATATTAAATGTCCTTGATTTTGTGTTAATGGTTAAATAGCGATGAATACATTTAGGACAAACAATGCAGTTTAATTTCGAGTCATTTTATGAGGAACAGCGAGATCTATATCTATAAATAGACAGGCTTCTCCATAGCCGGCTTCCCCGACCAGCTATATTTTGAAGCCGTCCAGCTTTCAAATTTGAAAGCCGGTCGGCAAAAGCGGATATTTTACAAATCCTTATTCAAATGGTACCTAATATTTGTCAATGATAAAATAATAACAGGTAATTTGTCAATGATAAAATAATTACAGGTAATTAACACAGTGTACATGGTGTAAGATGATAGCCTCCAGGAACAATGCCTTAATATAGGATCAAACACCATTTTAAAGGAATTTATTGGAGTATAAACGGGACCAAGTCACTCACAAACAAATAAAAGTCCGAAGGACTTTTATGATAAGTTTGTGGCTGACTTGGTCCCGTTTATACTCCAATAAATTCCTTTCATATGGTGTTTAATCCTTATAATTCTTTTAATTTGTGATTTGTAATTAAATTCTTATTTTTATTATGCCAATCACACGTTCTCGTTCTACGTTATTGTCTTGGCGTATGAATTTAAAAAGGTGAACTTAAATGTAGTTCGGTCATCGTCGTCTATCGAAAAATAAACGACTTCAGAAATTGCTACCGGAAGTAAATTCAACCAATCATATCAGCGTATTTCCTAATATGCAAATAATATAAGAATTATTCAACCTTAATTATTTCCGGTTGTCAACAGTATGTTTACCTATGAACGTGGTCAAATTGATATGTGACACGTGCAAACCTAATTAAGGAATAGAGAACAAATAATAAAAATAATGATAATAAAATTTATTTATTATAGTGTCACGTATTGATTGACAACAATATACACATACAATACACTAAAATTAACCCAATACCCAGCCATAAATTGACTTATGAGACACTTAAAAATTCTATGCATACAATTAAATATTTTCAAATTAATCAAGTAAAATAGCTCTTTAAGACAACTGAATAAATAAAAGTTTAAATCCTAGTATAAAATGACAGAAAATCAACAATGCTTTGATAAAAATTCTGATGGAAAAATCTCTATTTTGAATTTGCAAAAACTAATCTTGAATTCAAAAATTGAAAACAAGCCTAGCTTGATCAAATTTTCACCGTAATGTTGAGTTACGTCCCCTTGTAATGTGATAAAAATATGCTTTAAGACTCTTTTAAATGATATTTTTCAAGAAAAATTGTATACAATAAGGAATAAATAGTTTTACACTTTTTAAAATTTTTTATATTGAATTTTACTGAAAACTCTGCAAAACGTTGCAAATTCAAAAATTTTTATTATACTAATCTGACAAAAATTAGAAATGCCTCTTCTTGTTCACTTCTACATTGTGCTATCTGTTGCCTGATTAAATGCGAACATTTCATTTTTTCGTTACAGTACCTACATATTGTCACTTTCAACATCCACACAAAATCATTTCCAATCTGATTTTCTGTTGAGATAAGATTTTTCAATGTGCAAATCAGACAACTGCTGATCGCCAAAACTACAACACTTAACGTGCGTCTTCATGCACCATGTCATCATTATGGATTTGTGGAATGAAAATTGATGAATCATAAAACTTTGCTTACATATTTCTTCGTTGGAGTACCTACAATATGACTTCGATGAATCCTAACAGTAGACGTTGAACCAAACCCATTACAACAACCCAATAGGATCTAAATGAAAAGTTTGCTTGGGTGATTGTACATTTACTTGATTTAAATTATTGTTGGGGAAAATAGGGGATAAAGTGTTTCTGGAGCAAGACAGCAAAAGGACTAAAAAAGCTCAATTTTGGAATACATTGTTGTTTAATCTTAGTTTTTAAGAAGGGTTGCTATGGATATGAAAACATTGAAACTATCACTTAAAAATAAAACAAAATGTGAAAATCTTGATTTAAATAGTAAAGACATGTCAGTTCTTTCCGCGCGTTGACTACGCCGCGCTTTAACTTACACTGGAAATATCAGCACTGGAGAACCCTGATAGAACTATAAACAGTCACTTAAATAAAAAAAAATATAAAATTACCCATTCGGCGAAAATGAACAATTTACAAACTCAACATGATTCGTCATTACATGCAGTTCAATTGTAACGATAACTATATGCGTTTTCACTTTAAAGATATGAATTGCCGTTTTCCCAAACATTACGGCTAAAGTTCCTTTAGGTGACCGATCAACATACTTGGCATCACTTACGTGATTGCCAAGTAAAAAAATCTGTAGCAAACAAAATTGTGCGAACTATCAAGTTCCCGTGATTATTTTTATAATCATTTGAAATAAAATTTTATCACCGTTGAAATGAAATGAAACAAACTTTTTACTTGGCAGAAGGTGTGATAGGGGGGGGTAATATCTTTTATATAATACCTTTTATACATCCCCTTGAATTGTAAGACTGGTTTCTGATTTACTGTGTATTTTGATTAATGCTACTCTTGTCTATCGAAAAATATTACAGAAATATTATGCAGTCACCAAATATCACAAGTTGTGTTAAAATATTTTAGATTTTGATGAACCGAACCGTCAGTCAGTAAAAATGATACGATTTCGTGTTAAGTTTACAAAGTATTTTATTTTTTTCCCTTTTAATGTGAAAATGTTTCATAGGAGACTAACAATCTGTAATTTCGATGGATTAAAAAGAAACTCAATTTATTGGTCATCAAGTAAAATCCGAGAGCAATTTTTCAGAAATACCACAACTTTTTCTTCATCATGTACAGTTCGAAAATCAAAATCGTATTTATGTTATGTAAAGCGACATTACATATGAACAAATTAAGTTTACAGGCGATTTAAACTTGTTTTTAAGTGAGAGCAAATTATATGTCAAACCAGTGTCCAGTACACAAAATTAAATGAAAACAAGTTTACCATACACCGTATTTGGTGTGAACAAGGCCTAAAACAAACAATAACATAATAGATGATGATAGACCAGTTCATAAAGCAGATAATTTTCGTTTGTATGCTTTGTAAATAAAAAACAATTATTACCTGATTTTTTTTAAACCCCTGCCAATAATGTGTTTCTTAAACTTATCTTTTTTATTATGCTTGGTGATACCATCTCATTGATCAGAAACATAAAAAAATATCTCATGCCAGGGGAAAGTAAACTGCGTAAATGATTTCCGCTTTTCAGTCATTCGTTTGAGTTTATTGTTCCTTGCCACACAAATCGCACATTATTGCAATGTAGTTATTATAAGTTGCACTTCGGAAGTTTAATATGCACTTTAATCCATGAAATTCATTCGACTATTGCCCTGTTCAAACCTAAACGAGTGCTTTAATAGATGAAATCCGTTTGAAAATTGTTGTGTTGAAACTTACACCAGTACGAAATCTTTGCGCCAAATCCCCCCATTAAAAGTTCCAAATCCTTGTAATATGGAGAGATTATAAAAGACATAAACAAAGCAAATAAAAAGAAATTTATATTAACGCAAGTTTGGAATCGATACAAAATTTTCAAAAATCAAAGTTCCAAAGCCTTACAATGTTTCCTTATCCTTCAAGACATGAACACACCAAAAAAAAAAGAAACTTAAACACGTCAAAAAAATATGTATGTGCTTCCTCTAAACATGATTAGATATGACTCTGTCTCTTGTGCATTTGCTCCATATCCTTTCATTGTGTATTTCAAAATGGAGTTTGTCCCTCTGGCCGTGTTTAGTCTGTACAAAGTTTCCCTGTGCGAGAGATGTATACTCTCAATATATTTCAGTTTAGGTGTACATTTCACTATATGGATACACTATCGTATATTTGTAATTTCTATTATGACTCCTGTTAATAATGTCACATTTTATGACGTTTTTGTACCAAGTTATCTGTTTATTTGTTATTTGTTCTATATTAGCTTTAACATGTTTTTCGGTTAATGGACTTCCAGGTCTTTTGGTTTGATCTGCACTGATGAAACATAAAATGTCGAAATGCGCATATGCAGAAAATCAGTTAATAGTAATTTCGGTATTTTGCTATTTATCTTGCAATTGACTAGGTAAGTGTCCTGTGGTTGTTTACATGTTGTGATTGTCTCATATTATTTTTTCGTTGGACAACGACACCCCACATCCACGAGTAAAAAGAAACATGAATGTAGCGTTTCCAACATTTAGCAATGAATACCGCTCAAACCGGTGCTAAGGGCCTTCTATGAGAAATGAATAAAGCTCATTTTTGAAAGCCTCACGGCGACTTCAGGATGAAGAACAACAATATAAGCTTTGTTTCATATTCCTTAATTTAATTATGTTTTGTAGAATTACAATAAATACCCAAGTTGCATGATAAAAGTTTCTTTCGTTATCATGTACCCGTTTTTCAATGAGTAATCTCCGATCAGCAGCATTAAAATCGAACAATATGGAAAGCCATAATCCAAAAGTAGTCAAAAAGAAGTACTCATTACCACAAAAAGAAGGCCAAATCCAGTACCAAGGACAAACTTTGAGTGCCATACACGGACTGAAGCCTCAGTATTTTGAAGGGGTTAGAATTCTGATAAAAAACAGTAAATTTCTACAAAACGCAAGGTACCTTTTTCATCAGACATTGTCCTTTGTTCTTTAGTTCCATATCTTTCATTGTTTATTATAAACAACAATTATTATATTTTCGACATAACTAATAAGATATTTGTTTGTAGATGAGCAGAAGTGAAAGGTCTTTATTTTTTGCTCGCCATGAGGAAGTCCGTTGAATACATTTATCACACATAAAATATTTTGAAAATGTTTACCTCTGTAAACGAGGATAAAAACAAAATTACAGAATTGTCAAGAGTAAAAGTTAAAGAGCAAAGAGACACAGCCGGTGGCAATTCACCGTAAATTGTAAACTGCAATGGTCCTGGCTTGGTACAGGAATTTCAAAAGAAATGATGGATTAAACTAGTTTTATGGTGCACCAAATCCCTCTTTAAATTGTGGTAGGGTCCGGTAGCAACTCAACAGCAATTGCCATTGAAAGGTTCTAGACAGTAAAAAAATGATCACCCCCTCCCCCCCCCAAAAAATCTTAAATCACAGTTCGGACCGAAACTTCAAATTTTTACCACAATAGACTGATATCTATTAAAAAAACTTTTTTAATGATCATAGGAGACAAAATTTTTTGAAGACTTGATTAATAAGACGGCCACGAAGATAACTATGTCTAATAATAAAGTCTGTATAATTTGTGCTAGCTCTAACGCAACGAATCAATTTTGAATACTTTACGAAAGGATATGGGGTAAATAAACATGAGACCATAACACATATGTTAACCCCAACTGCAATAATTTTAATGAGCTGTATTGCCATTTCGGAAATTAATTCCTCATCAGCAGCACTAGAACCAAAACAAAGGAAATCCATAATTTTGAAAAATGATTAAAATGTATAAAACCAAAAGAAATCCGAATAATAAAAAATGTCAACTATAGCTAAGGACAAAACTACGATGGAGGGAGTTAATCCTTAGGTTTTAGAATTTACACAAATTTAGATAATAGTAATTGAACACATGAGATATTATCTCATGTACAAGTACACCATATCTAAGAAAAATAAAGAGCATACATCTCTACTACGGGAAATTGTTCTACCAACTCCACACTGCAATAAAAGACAAACTCCTGTATTAAATATTTTACGAAAGGATATGGGGTAAATGAACATGAGACCTTAACACATATGTTAACCCCAACTGTAATAATTTTAATGAGCTGTATGGCCATTTCGGAAATTAATTCCTCATCAGCAGCACTAGAACCCAAACAAAGGAAATCCATAATTTTGAAAAATGATTAAAATGTATAAAACCAAAAGAAATCCGAATAATCAAAAATATCAACTATAGCTAAGGAAAAAACTACGATGGAGGGAGTTAATCCTTAGGTTTTAGAATTTACACAAATTTAGATAATAGTAATTGAACACATGAGATATTATCTCATGTACAAGTACACCATATCTAAGAAAAATAAAGAGCATACATCTCTACTACGGGGAATTGTTCTACCAACTCCACACTGCAATAAAAGACAAACTCCTGTATTAAATATTTTACGAAAGGATATGGGGTAAATGAACATGAGACCATAACACATATGTTAACCCCAACTGTAATAATTTTAATGAGCTGTATGGCCATTTCGGAAATTAATTTCTCATCAGCAGCACTAGAACCCAAACAAAGGAAATCCATAATTTTGAATAATGATTAAAATGTATAAAACCAAAAGAAATCCGAATAATCAATAATATCAACTATAGCTAAGGACAAAACTACGATGGAGTGAGTTAATCCTTAGGTTTTAAGATTTACACAAATTTAGATAATAGTAATTGAACACATGAGATATTATCTCATGTACAAGTGCACCATATCTAAGAAAAATAAAGAGCATACATCTCTACCACGGGGAATTGTTTCACCAACTCGCTCCAAACATACCAAACATACGCTCCGTGAGCAGAAGTTGGAATATTACTGTCCATGTTGGGGAAATTGATCAAGTAAATGAGAACCAAACCGTCATCCAAGGACAATGGCATCATTGGAAACAACAAATAAACAGAGACGACGCAACGTGAGTACGGTACAGAAAAGAAAAAAGAAGACACACACACACACACACACACACACAGATGAACAACACGAACCCAATAAAAACCATGGGTGAGATCAGGTGCTCCGGAAGAGTAAGAAATTCTTGCATCTAATAAGACACCAGCCGTGTTGAACATGTCAAATCTGATAGAAGGGTCAAATCCGGCAGAGGAAACAGCGATTAAGCTTCTAAAGGGAAAGATCTGTTGTCCGCTTGGAAACAGATATCCCATAGCGGTCCAAAAGATGGTGATGTCGATCGTAAAACTTCTGGAGGGATTACTTCAAGTTAACATACCCTTGTTTAAGTAGCCTATTTGTTAGCAACCAGGCTCTATCAAGGAAATCGCTGTATCTACCGCATGCTCTTGAATAGCGAATGAACTGGGAGATGTAAACTCCCCATGCAAGCGCTGTTGGGATGTTGCTACAGAGAAAAGGGAAGTTTACTATTGGAAGTGAAGTCATCGCGTTTGTCGTACAGCTTAGTTTGAAGTCTACTACTGTTGTCAATTTCGAGATGAAGGTCAAGGAATGAGGCTTACGTCCAAGTGTATGTAGTATCCTTACTTTCGAGCTCTTTTAGATAGATCAGATGAAGAAAATCAACAAAGCGAGGGTTTGTTAGTGACAAAATATCATCTATACAACGGAAGCTTAACTTGAAGGATTGGGCAAGATTTTTATCTTTATGTTTAAGAAGCCATTCGATGTTTTCCGCCCCATAAGGGTGGAGAAACGGATCGGCTAGGAGAGGTGCACAGTTTGTGCCCGTAGGAATTCCGATAGGCTGTTGGAAAACAAGTCCTCCAAATTGGACAAATATATGGTCGATCAGAATCTGTAACATTTTAATTACTTCTTCCTCTGTATTTTTTTCCGATTCGGAGTAATTAATTCCCTTTTGTCATATATTTTAGTACTGAGATTACCATCTTTTGTCAAATTCGAGATATAAGTCCTAAAAAGATGTAGATTTAGTAGTTTCTTTCGTTTCCTTTATCTCTAGTTCTGGAGGCTATATTGATGGGATCCATTTAGTAAAAGATGCGTTATATAATTGAAAGAACATCATCAATATATCATTTAGTTAGATTGAAGGATCTAGGATCTTTTATTTTATGATGTTCTACGAGTCACCCAAGAAATCCAGTTTCGTAGGAATATAGTCTGCGAACAAGTCTGCGATTAGAGGAGCATAATTTGTGCCCATTGGTATACCAGCTAGCTGATTACGAAAAACGCCTTCAAATAAGACAAATATATTCTCAATAAGACAATCAAGCTTGCTGCACATTTTTTTGTCGTCGCATACTTCTTCTTTTAAAATAATACATACTTATGTTTCAAATAACTAAATGCCGAAGTTACTGTGAATTTACTTTTTTTTCAAATGATGGCTGGTTAATCTGGGACGAAAAAAACACTTCAAGGTAAGTGTTTCTTAACAACATACGTGAATATCAAGGTATTGTTTCATGTATTAAATTTATCAAAGATCAAGTTATTAACCAGTTGTTTGCATAACTGTCGTAATTATAAACACAAATCATTTACATGTAGTACATACACTGAAGTGCCCATGGAAAAGATTGAGGTAAGTCTAAGAATCGTGAAAATCAATTCATTTATAGTATATTACTAGTGTTTCTCATTTCAAAAATGCTGCCCGCACAATCTAAAGCGTGAAAATATTTTAAGAGAGATCTTTGACTTTACAAACTAATGTTTTGCTTACCAGGAAAATACTGGAACGCCATACCTGTGAAAATTTAGCGAATCAGTTAAAATCTGCTGTTTCCGAATTTGAACTTGATGGAAACGTTACCACAGTAGTGCGTGACAATGCCCGAAATATGAACTGTGCTAGACATGTGTGTTCTGACTGGGGGGATCTTAACAGCTTTGGACACACTTTGCAGTTATGCATCAAGCCATGTCTTAAGTACCAGCTGTATCAAAATTGGTAACAAGAGACCGTAATTTAAACACTCTACGAATGTAATAGCAGAAATGCGTAAACGACAAAGACTTTTTGACTTACCTGAACACGAGTTAATACAAGATGTACCAAAGCACTGGAACTCTACGCAGGTGATGTAAGAACGACTGTGTGAGCAACGCCGTGTGGTCACTGATGTCATGCTAAAATCACAAAGAAAGCCGATCCTCTGATGTTACTGAAGGACCCGAATGGGAGACAATAAGTGAAATATCTGTTGTTCTCAAGCTGCTAACTGATGTGACGACTTATATGTGTGCTGAGAAGGACATTTCCTGCTCAATCATATACCCGATCTTCAATGGATTGATAAAGAAACATCTAAACATTCTTCAGGAGGACAGTCCTCCTTTGATACGAAAAATGAAAGACTCTATTACAATTATGTACATAAATTTAAGTTTCTATAAGATACAAAGGAGAAGAGCTTTATGACTTCATAACCAGTGACTGCCTCAATACTAGGTCCAAAGCATAAAATTTGAGTTTCCTATCGGAGGACCAAGGACATTCCCCTTGGGACGCCCTGGAGACAAAACTTGACGATCTACCATAGTCTACACCACAGAAACCTCAATAAAAATACCTGTTGCAAAGAAGCCGAAAGTTCAGAGGTTACTTGATTTTTTTTATTCTGCAATGACCATTCTGAGGAATCTGTCACGGAAAGCGAACTCTATCATAAACGCCAACGATGTAATTTGTCAATAAATGGTGGCGGGACATGTTTTCAACAAACTGCTATCTTTACCTGTTGCGGACCAGACCATCTTTCTCAACAAGAATCGTATATGTTAACCTGAATTTCTGTGTTATTTTAACATTTATTTCAGAATTCACATGGGAATTTTCTAGCACTTATTAATGTTTGTTGATTAAATTATGTTACCACATATTACACGTTATAATTTGTTAGATATAAAATTTGTATATGTATCTCATTTTCCTAAGTTTAAAAAAATAAACAGAGGAAGAAGTGATAAAAATGTTAAGAGTTTTTGATCGACGATATATTTGTCCAGTTTGGAGGACTTGTTTTTCAACAGACTATTGGAATTCCAATAGGCACAAACTGTGCACCTCTTTTAGCCGATCTGTTTCTCCACTCTTATGATGCTGAATTCATTGAAGGGCTTCTTCAAAATAAAGAGAAAGAACTGGCCCTATCCTATAATTTCAGCTTCCGTTATATAGATGATATTTTATCATTAAACAACCCTCGCTTTGGTGAGTTTCTTCATCTTATTTATCCAAAAGAGCTTGAAATTAAGGATACTACAGATACTTCCACATCGGCTTTGTTCCTTGACCTTCATCTTGAAATTGACAACAGAGGTACATCACAAACTAGCCTCTATGACAAGCGCGATGACTTCACTTTTACAATAGTGAACTTCCCTTTTCTTTGTAGCAACATTCCAAAAGCACCAGCATATGGAGTTTACATCTCACAACTCATTCGCTACTCAAGAGCTTGTGGTCGTTACAGTGACTTCCTTGATAGAGCTCAGTTGCTTACAAATAGGGTACGTTACAAAAAACTTAAAGTCATCACTACAGAAGTTTTACGGTCGACATCACGATCTTGTGGATCGCTACGGGATATCTGTTTCCCAGATGACAACAGACCTTTCCCTCTACAACTAAAGTTTGTTTTTCCTCTATCGGATTCGACTTTACTACCGGAGTTGACACGTTCAACACGGCGGGTGTCTTATAAGAAGCAGGAGATGCTTACTCTACCGGTACACCTGATCTCACCCATGGTGTTTTATTGGGTCCGTGTTGTTCATCTGTATGTTTGTCTTCATTTTTCTTTTTTGTCCCGTACTCAAGTGGTGTTCTTGTTTCTTAGTTTGTCTGATTTTGCCATTGTCCATGGATTGTTCGTTCTTTTGATTGACGGTTTGGTTCTCACTTACTTTCATATTTCATAACTAAGGAGTATCTCCCTGGTGCATAGCTCTGTCCTTAGCTGAATTTTGGCTTTTCTTTTTAGGCCCTTTCGGTTATTTGGTCTCTTATCAGCTTTTACACGTTTTCGAAAAAGGACTTCCAAATGTTTGGGTTGATCTACACTGATGAGACATCAGCTGTTGAAATGTGCATATGCAGAAAATGAGTTAACAGTAACTCAGTATTTTGAACTGATTTAAACACAAGAAAAATATCTCTTTTTTATCTATTTATTTGTTTTAACTATCCACAAGTTATATATTGTTAAAAATGTTTTCAATGTACATGCATCAAAGGCTTGTCAAATATATTTAATAGTAAATAAGAATAAAAAGAAAAAAATATTTTAATTTATAATATGAAATATTTTCTTTCCGAATTTGGATAGAGAAGGAAATATAGCTCTATAATGTTCATGATGATATTGTTTCGCACCTAGCACTAACTGGAACGCTATAAGCCCCCAGAGAGTTATAAGAATCTATTTAGCTTTTCTAATAATAAACAAATGTAAATAATTCAAACTTGATTCTGTTAACTCCGTCATGTTCTTCTAGAAGTCGCTCTTATCATGCACAATATCGGTAATGGAAGTTTATGAAGGTACAAAGAATACGCTCACCAGAGAATAAAATATCATCGATATTTCTTTTGTTTTGAAAGAAAGCTTATCAAAGCTTTACATTAATTGTAAAAAAACATCTGTTTGAATTCCATGATAGAAGAAAAAAATCTAGAAGCATGCTGGAAAAATGCAATACATAGTTAACAGCAATATTTAATGGAAATACAAATTTCCAGCTTTTTTGTTTAGGTTTAACCCGGAACGAATTTATAGTCAATCAGCAATTGTTATCACGAAAGTACTCTACTGTTTTGGTTTTGTTTTGTTTTGTTTTTTGTTTTTTGTTTTTTTGTTTTTGTTCTTGGTTTTGTTATGTTTGTATTATTTCACATAAGATGAAGTTTGGTAACATGTTGTAATTCTACGTTTCTTCTGAAATTTCTCTTTTTTTTGTGTCCCCCAGGAGAAAGTCGGATGATATGCTGTTACATTTATTCTACGTTTCTTCTGATTATTATTATTATACGTTCTAATATTCTCTCACATATTGTTGTACGAGAGATTATTTTGGAATGGCTTGATTTAATCGACTGAAACTCTTTATGTAGTTAGTTCAACATAATTAGAAAAAACATTTGCAAAAGGCATCCATTTCCAAGATGGTGACCATTTTAACTCAGAAAATTGGGGATTCAATTTCGCAGACACTGTTGATCAGAATGTTTTCATCCTTTCTTTTCTCGTACGAGGCCAAGTTTTTAACACAGAAAAAAACAAAAGCATTTAGCTCAGTCCTTTAATTTCAGCTTCCGCTACATAGACGATGTACTTTATCTTAATTTTACAAAATTCAAGGAATATTTACACCAGATCTATCCCAAAGAGCTTGAAATTAAAGAGACTACTGATACACATACTTCAGCTTCGTACTTAGATCTTTTGATATACATTGACGAAGATGGACGTCTAAAGTCTAAGCTATATGACAAACGTGATGACTTTAACTTCCCAATTGTGAACTTTCCCTTTCTGAGCAGCAATATACCGAACTCTCCAGCATATGGAGTGTACATTTCATAGTTGATTCGTTACTGTTGGGCATGTAGTGTATACAGTGATTTTTTGAATAGAGCCAAAACACTGTCCCAAAAGCTGCTTAGTCAGGGATTTGTTCAGCCTTTGTTACTTTCATCCCTTCAGAAATTCTATGGCCGTCACCATGACATCATTGACAGATATGACGTGTCTGTGTCCCAAATGAAAAAGGACATTTTCAGCAAGATTTCACGTCTTCATGGATTTGACATCCCTGGTTTTGACTCACTGATAGTGTGACGGGTGCCACTAGTGGAGCAGGACATGCTTTACCCTTCCGGAGCACCTGATGCCACTCCTGGTTTTCATGGAGTTCACACTATGAGTGCCTTAGTTCTTAATGTCATTTTTATTTCCGTCTATTGTGGCTGTCTCACGTCCTTGTTTTGTCTTTGTTTTTCTCTGTTGCCGTTTTTGCCATGTCTTTGGACTTCGATTTTTGTAATCATCACTTCCTTTGTTCCTTCAGTATTCTACTGCCGTTGTTTGTATGAATATTCAAAAAGTTGAGAGGAAAGAATAATAAAATACCGAAGCTACTGTTAATTTATATTCTGCATATGCGCATTGCGACAACTTATGTTTTATTTATTCGGAAATTATGCGAAATTTTAAAACTGTCATTTCCAAGATGAACGCAAAATAGGTAGAAATTCTAACTTTGTCCGATTTTAACGAAAATTGATTTTCCGATTGATTTCAAGGCTGGACTGATTAAGTTGGTCGTCAAGTATTCCTTGCAATTTCAAATCAAGTTTCGTCTTATTTTTTCCTGTTGAGTAAAAGGGTGCCAAATTTCTTGATTTTTTTTTCAATTCGTTTTTGCTTATGTATTATTCATTGAAACGGAATTTATAGCTAATTATGCAACGTTTGTAGTTTTGTATTTTCCAACATACAAAAGGACGAAACAGTACTCAATTACATATTACGTTGTCATAAGAGTTAACATGTGCACAGATTGTAGAATACTTTCTCAACAGAAAGTTTCTTCTGCATTTTTCGCTCGTTTTTATATACGTTAGATAAAATCACATCCCCGTTGGATTAAACAAATGTTTTTTATTAAATAGCCCGTTTCGCTAACATGGACCATGGGCATTAGCTTATCTAACATGCCAAATGGTCCTTTGAAAAATTAAGTTGAAAGATCTTAAGGTATAAACACAATTTTTAATGTAATCATAAAAGAAATATTATTTTGGAGTAAATTCATCTCATGGTTCCAAAGGAGACGATGCTTTAAACAATGTTCCCAGCCAGAGACAACACAGGATAAGGTACGACCATGAAAATTAAGACTCTGAAAGATTTTCATCCAAGCGCTTTTATGAATAAATTTAGTTCGAACTGGTCAAGTGGATTTGGCGAATATATTTACATTAAAAGTTATAAAGACGTGCGGATGGACGACGGACGACAAGTGATTGAAAAGGCAAAATATGAGGTAATAAAAACAACTTCGTACTATCACATTTAATCATTTTCATTATCAAAAAGATGTAAAGCAGGTACAATACAAAAATATAAATAACACAAATTAATTCTTTTAAATACGTAATCAAATTATATTAAAATTTCACATATGAAAAGTCATCTTTTAACCCTTTAGTAAGGGCGTGGATAACGGAATACAGGATAACCGTACAATACTGTCTTCCTTGTACATACAACATTGCCATATAGTCAGTTCCTAAAATATCAAGAGACTGAAGTTTATTTTTATATGTAACCTTTATAAAATCTAAGAAATAACATTGTTATAGCAATACAAACTTTCGTGGGTTTGAGGCATACTTCAGTATAGAAGTTTACATGTTAATTACATACTCTATTTATACCCGAGGTTGGCCACCATCATTTTCTGAACTGTCGTTTCATTTGGCTTTTTTTTATCGAAATTTTGAATTATCTTACGTGCTTCTAATGAAATACAAATTACAGAATTACAGAAAATTATATACAGTCTAACGAAATTTATTTCAATGCCAATTTTCAAAAAACACTCAGGTATGTTGTGCTTTTACACACTATCCTCTTAATTTATATAACTTGTATTCTCAGTTGAAAAAGCGAAAAATTGTTTTGTGTGAGAGGCATAAAATATTTGTATTGATTATAAAATATAAGATATATGACGTATTAGGTCAATCACAATTATACAAGTCATAATGATTTTTGGGGAACAACTTAATTTAACAAAATAGAAATATCCCTCACCTTCATTCCCTTTTTTCAGAGACAGTCTGAAATGAGAACAGCTTTTTGCATCGAAAAATAGTAGTCTATCAAATCATGAGTCAGTTTACTATGAAAACTTATAGGGAATTTTGTAATGACCTTCTGAGGAAACGACAGTTTTTAAAGTTCAAACTATCATTTTTTCAGTGATAACCCGTCTTTTGAGTCTAATTGTCCTTGGATTGTTCGTTCGGTTCTCACTTACTTTATTCATTGATTTATTTTTAACGATCGTTTATGTTTTTTTTTGTATGTTAAATGTATTCTTCTTAGTTTTCTGCTTACGGTATGATACAAAATTATCGTATGTAAGAAAAATGGCTATACATACTCAGAAAAGAAAATATTTCCTTTTTTCAATTTTTACACTTAGAAAAATGATAGATTTATTTAATTAATAAAACAGTGTTGAGAAGAGGTTATGAAATATAATTTACTGATTTATTGACTTGCCTTTTTTGACGATCTATGGTCAACTCGGCAGCATCCTTGTAGTTAATCTGATTGGAGAAAACATTATGCGTCGGTAATACAGCTAAGCAAAAGCGATGAGCACTGTAATTTTTTACACTGTGTTCCATTTCATGGAAAACGGGATACAGTATAACTTTGTTACACCATGGGTTGTCCCAATTTTAATTTCCTTCTTTGAATATTTTGTTCACTACAAAAATAAAGTAATAATATGATAATGCATTAGATTAATTTATAAATATTTCATCCTTCCTTATCCCTCAAATAATGATAATCAAGTAATCACATATAGCAAGCTTTTCAGACGCTTCTTGCTTCACGTGTAACATTTCTTGTCCGCCGAAAATATATTTATATCAGAAATTTTATAACAATATGCTATTGTTAAACCCAGTCCAAGGCTCTGCCGTGTTTTGTTGATTCAAAAGTCCACTTTGTCCCCATGTTTTTTAACACGTCATGTACGATAACCCCCCACCCCCCATCCCAAAAAAAACCATTTTCATTAAACCCCAAGTCATATTCTTTTTGTATTAGTTAATTGTTAGTTTGTTTTATATGACATTTTGGCCTTGGAAACCAATACTGCAACCTGAAATCGTAAATCCAATATTCTTATTTTTCAAGAATTTACTGATACATATATTGCAAATGATTTAAAATTAATTCAGTAATGTATTAATTACAAGTATATCGGCGAAGGGGAAATTAATTTTTCACGGTTTTATTAAGTTTTCAGATCAATTTGATGTTCACACATTTGATAAAACTAAAATTCATATTGAACATATACTCACACTTTTTGTCTTCTTAAACAATATTACATTTATTTATTATATCTTGTGAAATATTATAAAATAAATACCTTCATAAGATGTCGACTTCACATTATGACAGTCATCAGCCTTGAATAAATAAAAATGCATGACTACAACCTTTGTTGAATAAATTGAACGAACCTTTTTTAGAAATGCATGTCATATTCCACACTACCTATTTTACATGTTAAACTGAGGATTTCCTTGTTTTGGTGTCTGATTTCGTTATCCTGTTTTGGAATTGTATTTACTATTGACTTCCATAATATTAATTTGAAAGTAACATACATTGGTTGTCCCATGTCTTGAAATTGACAACAAAGGTACACTACAAACTAGGCTATATGACAAACGCGATGACTTCACTTTTCCAATAGTCAACTTCCCTTTTCTTTGTAGCAACATTCTTAAAGCACCGGCATATGGAGTTTACATCTCCCAACTCATTCGCTACTCAAGGGCCTGTGATCGATATAGTGACTACCTTGATAGAGCTCGGTTGCTTAAAAATATGCTGCATAAGCAAGGGTATGTTGCCGATAAGTTCAGGTCATCAATACAGAAGTTTTACGGTCGACATCACGATTTTGTTAACCGCTATAGGATATATGTTTCCCAGATGACAACAGATCTTTCTTTTTGCCACTAAAGTTTGTTTTTCCTCCACCGGATTTTACTTTACTACTGGAGTTGACATGTTCAACACGGCGGGTGTCTTATAAGAAGCAGGAGATGCTTACTCTACCGTTGCACCTGTTCTCACCTATGGTTTTTTTTATTGGGTCCGTGTTGTTCATTTTTGTATATGTGTGTGTCTTCATTTTCTTTTCTGTGCTATGCTCATGTTATGTCTTTGATTCTTCGGTTTTCCAATGTTGTTATTGTCCTTGTATTGTTCATTTTGACTGTCGGTTCGGTTCTCACTTACTTTACTTTACAAACAGATATAAAACAATTACCCGTGTTAGAGATGTTTACTCTTTATTTTTCTTAGATATTGTGTACTTGTATATGAAATTATATCTTATGTGAACACTTTGTTCAAGTACTACTATCTAAAGGTAAATCTAAGGTTTAACTCCTCAATCGTAGTTTTGTCCCTAGCTATATTTGATTTACTGATTATTCGGATTTCGTTTTACTATTTTTGCAATTACAGATTTCCTGTGTTTGGGTTCTTGTACTGCTGATAAGGAATAAATTTCCGAAATGGCCATACAGCTCATTAAATAACTGCAGTCGGAGTTAACATATGTTTTTATGGTCTCATGTTCATTTACTCTATGTCCTTTCATAAAATATATAACACCAATGAATGTGCACTATGGAGAAAGATCTAACGTTGTGAGACTTATTTTTCGGGGTGTGAATCGTTTTAACCCATCGGAGTGAATCATCTCATACGAAGCTTTGAATCTGGATATAAAATTGTACCGAAAGTCTTTTCGTTTTTAGCTTACCTGGCTATGCCAGGGTGAGCTATTGCCATCACTTAGCGTCCGTCGTCCGTCCGTCGTTAGCTCACTTTCAAAAATCTTCTCCTCTGAAACCGCTGCGTCAAATGGAATCAAACTTTAACTGAATCATCACTAGGGTATCTAGTTTCAAATTTATTATTTTGTATGTCTTGGATCAAACAACATGGTTGTCGTTATTAAAAATAAAACATAGGGTTAAATTACCGTTTTTGGCAAATAACTCAAAAACTGTTACAGATATAAAAAATCTGACGAAATAAAAATGATCAGCATGAGAAGATCTACCCATGCCGAAATTTTGAAGAAAATCTGATGACCCGTCTAAGAGTTATTGCCCCTTTTCCGTAAAATTTTCAAAATTTTGATGTTTTTTTTTTTATTTTTTATTAAGAAACTACAGCAGATAGAGGTTAAGTTTTTATTGCAAAAATGTTCAGCATGTTAAGATCTACCGACATGGATATTTTGAAGAAAATCCAAGTACCTATATATGAGTTGTGGCCCTTTATTGGTCAAATTTTTCGTGATTTTTTTCTTTTTGTCATATATTTCAAAAACGCTTTGAGATAGAGGTTTAGTTTAAATTGCAAAAATGTTAGCATGTTAAGGACTATATTTTATTGTACACGTACAAGTTTTCCGACCTCTTCCAAGATGGCCGCCAGCGGGGAACTTAGTTTACTATTTGACCTAATGGGAAAATCCATGCATAGAACTTCTTCTTGAGAACCATCAAACGGATTTGAACCAAACTTAGCATGAATGATGCTTATGAGGTGCTGACCTAGTGTTTCTTCTTTGGTGCTGATCCGTCATCCAACATGGCTGCCAGCTGGGAACTAAATTTTAACGTTGCAATTGTACAATGCATACAAAGAACTTCTGTTTAAGAACCACTGAATTGCTTTAACCCATACTTGGCATTGATAATACTTATGAGATGCTGACTAAGTATTTTTACCTAGGTGCCGATCCGTCATCTTATATGACCCACAGCATTGGACCCTATGGGAAATGCACACAAAGATCTTCTAGAGAACTGGTGAATGGATTTAAATCAAACATGGCATGAATGATGCCTGTCAGGTGCTGACCAAGTGTCATCAGCTGTGAACTTAATTTAACAGAAGATCTTCTAGAGAACTGCTGAATAGATTAAAGCCAAACTTTGCATACATGATGCTTATGAGAGGCTGACCAAGCGTTGTTTCTTCGGTGCTGATCCAAGATAGCCTCCAGAAAAATGAATTATACCCTAAGAGGAAATGCATACAAAGATATAAAAGAAAACCACTGAATTGATTCAATTTAAACATTGCAAAAAATGAAACTTGTGAGATTTTGACCAAGTTTGTTACTTTGGTGCTGATCCGTCTTCCGACATGGCCACCAGTGGCAAAACTTAGTTTAACATAGAACCCAATGGGAAATGTGTAAAAAGATTTTCTGCTCTGAAACTGCTTGAACAATTTCAATAGAATTTTGATATGATAGTCCTTGGGTGACCCTCTTCAAAATTTTATGTTAAATAGCTGCCAGCAGGGAACGTAGATTAACATAGGCCCTTAAAGTTTGGAAACTGCATTCAAAAATCTTCTCTGAAACTGCTTGAACAATTTTAATTCAATTTTATAAAAAGTTTCTGATTTTTATGTACTTACACCAAAAAAGATGGACCATCAATTTGGAATTATAGTGCTGCATAGGACCCAGGTGAGCGATACAGGCTCTTGAGAGCCTCTTGTTTCATTGTGGTATTATTTAATTTCTGTTTGAAATTTCAGATGTAGGAAAATCTACGCCTACATGTTCTGTTGTTTACGAGTGTGATGTCCATGCCCGTAACGTCGTTTAATATTGAATGACTATTTTAAGTCAACAAACTGAGAATACAAGTAATATCGGAGCATAATATTTTCACGTAAAAAAGTTAGGTTGTAGTGAACAAAATACAAAAAGGGTTTGAATAACTCTTTATTTTTTCATAAATCAGTAATGAATAATTAAAATTGTAACATATATCTATCAACTTTATCCTTGTAATGGGCCAAGTTTTCCTACAAACAACTCGATGAGTGCTCTGTGATCGTTTGTACTTTGTATTGTCTATTGGTCCCTTTGTCGGGCAACGGATGACAGTATTTGTAAGAGTACTTTGCCCGATATGTTATACTTGTTGACAAAAATTATGTAAAACGGGGGATGGATGTAGCGTTGTTCAACATTTAGCACGTGAATTCCGCTTAAACCTGTGCTAGGGGCCGTCTTGAACTTATTATGAGGTGGTAGTGTCTGCTCTTTGTTGAAGACCTCATGGTGATTCAAGATGAAGAACAACAATGAAAGCATTGTTCCATTTGCTTAATTTTGCCATGTTTTATAGGGATTTTGTCCCATGTACATTTACTCCACATCCCATAATTTGTTTATATATTTTGCAGTTGAGGGTTTCAATACCATGTTAAACATTCGCCTTCACCATTATGTTAAAATTATACATTTTGTACATATGACGTACTTTCATTTTTGGTTTTATATTCGTTCTCACTAGTCGACCATGACTTGGCATCAAAATTCTATAGTTATTTTCCATTAATGTTTGTCCACTTCCATCTTGATATGTCAATGTACGAAGCGAATCCAGCTAAATGGAGAAAAAAATAACGTTAACAGTTGATTTGTTGTTTTAATTTCAGAACCCCATTAAGGTCATTAATATATATTTTGCCCTAATAAAAGTCTGATATGAAACAATAGTCACTTGATGATGACCGCAGAGAAAATATGTATTGATTTTAATCCACCTTTATTGCTGTCTAAATAATTGTGTTTTGAAATGTAACATTCCTTGTGCTTAATGTCTTTGCTTAAAAAGCTGAAATGTTTCAACAAAGCGTCATATCTTCTAATCGCCTCTAGATATTTCCCATGGGGTGAGCTTAATTAAGACAAGTTTGCAGCTGCTTTATCAATGACAAAAGAATGATTGGATCAATTGATATGGGCCAAGAGTAGTTCACGCTTATTTAGAGACAGTATGTAACATGCCAGATTAAAATTAATTTGAAATGTTTAATTGTATATGGTTGCATGCTTATTAAATAATTTAATGCTTTAGTTTTACATTTGCATTAATCTTTTAGCTCATTGTGTTCACTAGACAAAATAAATGGATTCAGATCCATATACCCGCCTGTTGTTAAATATAGAGTGTCCAATGTATAATTTATTGGCAATAGGAACACGTATATCCGTACCGATCTTTGGAACGGGGAATTGAATAGGGTGTTTGTCGCTTGTTTTATTATTAATATAGACAACAATGTCGACCAATATCAAAATATTATCATATTTTATAAGCTTTATGATTAAAGTTATATTTTAAATACATTCAACTCTTTACTGTTTCAATCATTTTGGTGCTTGCAAATTCTAACATGAAAATGATTCCATACAGTAAATGAAGTTGCTTAAGTCAAGAAAAATAACTTACAAAGTAATTAGTAATAAACCTCTTTTGAAGACAAGTTTAAATCCCGCACAAATGGAAATCTAATTTCCTGTTTAAGTGCAACCTGTAGACTTCAATGGATGGGGCAAACAAAAGATGAAAAAGTAAGGAACGATTTTAATTTCTTCGCAATGTTAAATTCACAGAAGGCGATGTCCTCCAATAAAAATCCACTTAACAGTTAGTCATCATAGATATAAAATGTGTATCTTTACTTGTTATATGACAAAAACGTTAAATGTAGTTTTTGTGTTATTCCTATAACGGTAATATTTGAATATTACACGTCAATGTTAAAAATATTTCATTTTTATTTCATTATTAGTATTTCTTTGATCAGTGTATGAACAAGTTTTGTTTAACAATTAGAACTGAGGGAACAGAGCATAATTAATTATGCTCTTTCTCACATTCCTGATATCATAAATTTTAAAATCGGACATCTGCATTACTCCAATATATTCATTGTTAGATAAGATGTTCAAGTGCTTAGTCCTTTTAACCCATTTTTATGCTTTGAGTTCATTATTCTGGTAATCATGTACATGTATTCATTAAAACTTATTTTCAGATTCGCTTTTAGCAATAATAAACAATGACAGAATGTCGGTGTGTGACATTTTGATAGTTTTAAAACTGTTCCTGAAAATTTCACAATTGTAGGTTTTTCGTCAAGGGCTCTTTAAAACACAAGACTGGTGAACAAAATATTCTAATAGATCAAATGATCAAATAATATGCAGACACCAGTCAACATATGAAAGTAAGCTACTCATAAAGTTGTAAATACAATAAATATAGCCAAATCATTCCAGTTATTTAAATGATGCATTTTCTTAGTTACAAAAAAAAAAGAAAGCACCAATTCACACTGTGTAGATAATCCGACAAAACTATATATCACTTCTTTTTAATCCAAGTTCATCAAAAATTCATACATGATCATCTCAAATGTAAGTTCATATAAAACCTCCCAAATGAAGTAATATATCTAACTATAATACCTGTGTATATGAAATATGTATTGGTTTATTTAATATTATCCATGTCACAGTTTCCATACATCCAGGTCTGGTTAATGATCCTTCATATGTCATAAAAGAATCGGTAGATGGCAGAATATTACTCAGGGGAAATTCAGCCATAGCTTTTGTCCAACCTTCAAAGATTGTATCATTAAACGTTTCAGTATCAATAAATATTGCACCAGACTATCGTAATTTATGATGTTTGCAAATAATAGTACGGAACACAAGATCCCAACTGAGTATTTTTCAATACATTGTTACAGACTGAAGTAGGATCTTGCAAGGATTTTAGAAAATCTTTTTACTCATGACATTTACGAATAACTATGAATCAATGTTTTTGTCTCGGTAATCGTTTACTTATTTATTGAACTTTGTATTTTATCAGGACTTGGTCACCACTCACCACACAAATTATATTGTTTGATTTGGTTTTCAACATTTTCATCTGTTTTGTATGTTAATGTGTTCACATTTGGCGACTTAAGTTATTACAATCCGATGACTACCTGTAACTACATGACTATATTATTGAATGAATATCAACTTAACAACCACCATTTAAGGTGAGAAGACAAACTAAAAATTGAGAATGCAATCTAAATAACAAAATACCGAAGTTCCTGCTAATTTATTTTTTGCATATGCGCATTTCGACAACTTATGTCTCATCAGTGCAGATAAAATCAAAGGCACTAAGAAACGAACAGAAAACTATGGGGAAAAAAGAAAGCAATCAAAAAAGTTATATGAG
>MJUU01044044.1:7074-18476 GCA_002080025.1 Modiolus philippinarum | reverse complement strand
AAATTTCATTCTTCAAATCAAAATCAAATTACTATTTATTTTCATGTCAAGTAGGATTAGGATATTTATTTTTACTGGCATCAAAGGAAAATGTAATTTAATTACAAAATCGCCCACCCCACCCCATTATTCCTCTCTGAAAATCAAAAAGTAATCCTCTTAGTTACATTGAACATTTTGTGAAAGCGAATAGTATGCGTATTTTTAATTTCTTTGATATGTATGTTCCTTTCTATGTATTTGGATAGTTGAACTTCAAGAGAACACGACAATAAAGTAAAAATTTGGTAAATCAATCTAAGTGATTTTGTACATAACAGCCAATTTTTTACATCATAACACCACGTTATTCAAGTTTTTAAAAAGAACCTGTCCTGTCGAATTCGTAATTATAAATAGAACGGGTCATAGCGCGGACCTCCAAGAGAGCACCATATCAGCTGGTTAAATCAAGAATCCATAGAACATATATCTACCCTTATTTTAATTAAAATCTTTATTCTTTTATCATTTTTATTGATTTGTATACAAATTTACAAGAAATTGACTGAACGCATCCTTTCTTATTGTGGGCTGGCTTATTGTCGGCTAGCGGTTATTGTGGGCTGTTATTGTGGGCTAGCTTCACACTAGTGACCTAAGCAAAGTTGAAGATGAAATGCATTTTTTAAATGAATGCAAACTTTATGATAAAGAAAGATCAAAATTGTATAAAGAAGTATGTGAAGTGATACCATCTTTCCCAACGTTTAGTAATGAAGATAAGTTCTTAATGACTTGTGAAGAAACTGATATTCTTTCAAAATTGGTCTTTTACGTTATTAAATGTGTACAGTTACGTGATGCGTCAGAGGGAAAGCATAACTGATAGAGAGTAGATCATAATTACTAGTAAAATGTCTTTATTATTATTATTATTTGTATTCTCATTGTATTATGTGTCTTGTGTCCGTCCTATCGTGTAATTGATGTTGATTGTTTTGTCTGAATGTTTATCAGTAATAATCCTTTGTACTGGATTTTATACTGAATAAAGGTACTTACTTACATAAACGATCTGCTAGATTATTTGAAACATAGTACACTCAGGCTGTTCGCTGACGATAGCATCATCTATAAACGCATCCAATCTCAAAAGGAATGTGATTGCCTTCAGGAAGATTTGAATGCCGCAGCACAGTGGGAATCGGATTGGCTGATGGCTTTCCAAATCCAGACAAATGTACAGTATTATCAGTCACTAACCGCAAGAAACCCTTCAAACACAAGTATATCTTACATAATCATACTTTGGAATCAGTATCATCTGCAAAATATTTAGGCCTTACTCTTCAATCAGACCTTAAATGGAACCAACACAGTACCAACGCTATCAACAATGCAAATAAAACTCTTGGTTTTCTAAAACGCAATAAAAAAACAGCAAAAAAATTATATATATATTAAAACACAGGCATACCTAACCCTCCTTGTCCGGCCCAAACTGGAATATGCATGTTCAGTTTTGGACCCCCACACAGTTGAACAAACTTCTGAGTATAGAAATGGTCCAGCGGCGAACGGCAAGATATGCCTGTAACCAATACCGTTACACACGTGTCTCAACCACGTTGAACGACTAAAAACTGACCAACAGAACGACTAAAAACTGGCCAACACTTAAAGAAAGAAGAATCAAAACACGTCCTATAATGTTTTATAAAATCACCCACCACATAGTTGCAGTTCCATCTACATTTCTAATTCCAACTGATACAAGAACCCGAAAATATCATCCATTTACATTTAGACATATACAGGCTTCAAATGGTTTTTACAAATTTTTATTTTCCACACACTGTCAACAATAGAATCTATTACCAGAAAATGCTGTACCCTCAACATCAGTCAACATTTTCAGCGAACAATTAACACAGTTATTCTCAACATATACAGCCAATAGTAATTTTTTATCCTTTATGTATATAGTTTTAATCAAAATTCACAAATATCTGTATTCATTTTGGCACCAATGTAAATATGTTATTATCCTCTGCTGTTAGTGTAATTTTCATTGACACTGGTTATGCTATATGCCATTTACTAGTTAAAATACGACATTAATAATCGATTAGCATCCAATTTTTGTGGTGTTCCACGTACATAGACAAAAATACAGACCTTTTGGGGGTTCATATCGAATCCCGATCGACGCCATCAAAAGGACCTAAAATGACGCACTAAAGAAAAACCTATAGAAACACATTTTCACTTAGAAATTTCATAAACTTTAAAGATGCTATTAAGATTTAATGACCAATGGCGATAATTGCATACAAATATGTGAGATTGTTGTCAAGTTTTTTTTTCTGTTTGAAAACTTTCAATCGTCGTGCCATTTTTCCCCAACTTACCAAATTGTGATATGTCGCTCACAGGCAATCATGACTTGTCAAGCATTTCAAGGTTCGGACCTTCAAGGGAATTTATTTTTTCATTACTCAGTACGCAGCGATTCGTGAGAACTACCATTCAGAAGTATTGCACATTGTTGAAATACAAATATCTTTTTTTAACACTTATGGTACAAAATCAGAAGACTTCTTGTGTTTGCACCAAACTCGGCACAAAAACTTGCATGATTCTTGGAAACAAATATATATTAGATGAGCTTCTACTTTTACATTAAATTTCTCCCACATATTCAACAAGCTTCGATGAAATTTCTCGAATTTCAAAAAGCATATCCATTAGAGCAGCGAAGAACATTTAGTTTGTCTGCTAACGGCCAAATGAATATTTACTGAATGTTTTATGGACAGTAGGTTTTTGGAGTTTAAAAGACCGTAAATTTTGGGTCAAATTTAGTAAAGTCACATTTATCTGCTATTTTGACAGATCTTAGAGATCATTTTACTTTTACAATCTATTTACAACCAAATATAAAAAAATAGTATCGTTAATGACTTCATTATAAGGTTCTTATAAATGAAGGATAAATATACGTCACAAATAAAATTTGACGCGCCATTTCTGGTCCGCGTCAAAACAGGTCACCGGACGATACATTTTATCATGACTCCCTATCTCATGTCCATGCATGCACAGTTTATAATTATCATCAAATTCTGATGGAAAACAGAATCCGACAGGCACGCATCATCCAAGATGGCCACTAACAGGAAACATATGTTAATAACATTGGGACAATGGGAAAACATTAAAATGTCTTATCCTCTGAAGCAACAGAGCCAGCTGGAACCAAACTTGGTCGCACTAGTCCAGTTTGGTGGCCCCATATCAAGGACGTATCATTACAAGTCCTTGCTCCATTAAACCGAATGCCCTTTATTAGTCTTTATCGGTAATTTGTATGAATTTCCTTTGATCTACAGCTCTAGACTGATATTCTCAGTATCATCGAACTGGACACTACTGATCACGAAAATATGGGGTCACTTTGAAGGCGTCACGTGCGGGTTGCTAAGCTGACGTCAAGTTCTGTACTATTTGTCGTGTTCATACGCATAAGACGTTGAACGATGAATGCATTTAAATTATTGTTATAACCTATAGATTAACTGTGCTTAATAGAAATTTCATTTTATTACAATTTGTTTTCGAGTTCTGTCTATTATTTTGTGACCGATAGATAAAAGAAATATACTGAGGAAATTTTTTTTTTGATACGGACTTTATCACGGCGTGACGCATCAAGCTCGCCCTTACGGGCTCACTTGATATTGGCGGTGAAAAAGTCCGTATCAAAAACAAAAGTTGTATTCCATATTGATACCTCGACCAAAATGAACATAGTTTAACATTTTGCATTTACAACGAGGTCTATTAACATACTAGAAAATGAGAACATTTAAATTCTAGGTTATTTTGACTGTCCATGTATTAGGGGCCTAGCCATTGACCAGGGGGCACTCGATTCTCTGTGCTGGACATGTTCCGATCACAATATTCTGGACAAGCGAATCGAATGGCTTGGAACAGGAAGTTCTTATATCAAAATGGACGTCGATTGTGTGATAATTACTTTCGAGAACGAATTTGTTGATAATGAAGATAAAAACAATGAAATAACGACAGTAGAATACCAAAGGAACAATTAATGTGCAATAGAATTCGTAGTAGTAGTGACATACTTGTCAAAATTATATATTAAAGCTTATGTTTTTTTTTAAATGTTCCAATAATATGAAAGGGAGTCATGATTATCTGGCTCAAACATTTTGCCGTATGAAATGAATTTTCCAAAGCAACTGAAGGGCCGAGTTCGAGTTCTTATTTTTTTTTTTAGATATTCAATATTTGACAGACTTACTGACTTGCGTTAAACAAATCTTTTGATAATGCATCATTGTATGGATAAATGCATCGTTGTATGAAGAAATCAATAGCTTTAAAACGTTTTCTAAGTTTGCTTCAACTGGGATAAAGAATTTTCTTTATTATCTTAAAGAAAGCATTTATTAATATGTTACAAATTCAATAAATTCACATTTGTTTTCCTGCATCCATTACGTTTGACTCCATCTTTAATGGCGGACTGTGCACACTACACCACCTCTGAAGTCAGTACAGACAGAACAGATCCAGAACACTGTTCTCGGTCGCTCGATTGTTGTACGGTACTGTGCAGGGCGTACAGGACAATGAATCGAGCGCCTCTCAGATGAGCTGAATGTCTCTAGCCGGGTCATACTAAAAAGCGCCCGGGAAAGTAAAAAGCGCCCGGGGGATTTTTCATATTTTTATATAAAGGATTTACCGAACGAAATGACAAAATGTATGATGTAGATATACTGGTACACGTAACAGTTGCATAGTTTGCTAGAAATTCCTACAAAATCGCGGATTACGTTCTCTAAATACGTTCTCTAAATTTTTGCCAGCTGAATGTTTACAAATCTACACGGGTTCAACTATGAGGGGCTACAAAACAATCTTGCAACTATCTAATGTCATTTAACACAATGTAGTGCTTGGCATAAAACATTTTATTTGATTTTGACCTTGAGCGAACTATAATTATAAAAATATAAAAGACTGATTAAAAGATCCGGTTTAATAATAGAGAGCATAAAACGTGCACCAGTATTCCCTTGTACAGTGACTGGAGAACACGGACCTCGAAGAAGACACCCTCGAAAACGAAAATGAATAACACGATATCCGGCATTGGAAAAAAAAAAACGTTCTCAAATTTTTCAACAGGGGTAATGCATAAAGTGACGGTATATTTTTATTCCCTAAAATCATGACTTTACTTGTGCTACGACAGATTAGCATGCAGTTAGTTTGCAGTGATTGTGCAAGTCAGGGAAACACACATGACTTTCTAAAATTACAATTTTATGTTTGAGAAATGAAAAAAAGTAACCATTTAAACGAAAGAATCACAGGAAACTTCTACAGTGACAGAAAGCTACATCAAACACCACCATTATCAACAGATTTTTATACTCCGGGCGCTTTTTACCTTCCCGGGCGCTCTCGGGCGCTTTTTAGTATGACCGCTCTAGCCAGGTGAGATATAGTCCTTTGCAGCCTACTATTCAGAAGAATATATTTGGTATTTACCTACACTCACTTATCTACTGGTACTGAATCAACAAGCTTACAAACGTTACCAGATACACGGAGTTGCTTCTTCAGTGAACTTTGACATACTTTTCTCTACCTATAAATGTTGCTGAAACTGGAGTTGCAAAATGGCATATGAAAGACAGAAAAGGGGTAATTGTGCATAGATTATTTTACACCAGTACTGTAAAAATAACACTTTGACCAGTGCACTTACTACCATACAAAACCTCGTCATCAACTTAAGGGCATATCCAACAGTTTCTTGTTATATTGTCATTTTTGCATTTTTAGATATATCATGCAAAAGGTATCGAGGATTCCAAAAATGACAAGAAAATAATGGGTCACCGATCTTGCTTCCATAGAAATCGGGGTTAAAAATTGGTTATTTTTGCGTTATTTAAATAAAAAATCAAGTTATAGTTTGAAAAATGATGGAAGAAATATTTTCAATCTAATCGATATCAAAGTGAGAGAAAAAGAAAGTCAATGTTTTAAAGATTCACAGAAAAATGATTTTATATGAGAAAGTATGTTCTTTTCCTCTATATCAATGAATATGTATTACTTGTAACGGTAAAAATGGCATAAAATGTCCCCATTACAAATTCAAGTTTACAATATTTTACAGACTTCTCATATTGTCGATTTTATGAAATTTTGATATCATGTATTTCTAACAATATTCTTCTCAAAAATCTCAAAAAACCACATACGTCACCGAGTTCGTTTCCGAGTAAATCATTAAAATATGCAACGTTTAACAAATCTCCCATCGGTAATACACGTAAAGTCCGCCAAACTTGAAGGTACAAATTGCTTTCCCTCGGAAACAATGGGAATTACTTTGTGACGTTACATTTATCAACGTCATATTCCCTGAAAACATTGTCTTCTTTTGTGTTTGCTATTATCTCCCCTGAAAGTATTGGATATGCCCTTAAGCAGCAAATGTTATGAATACAATGGAATTAACTACTTTTGGAGTGTTAAAATAGAGGTTTTGGAAAGACTTCGATCTGTTAATGAAGCATCAAAAGTAAAAAAAAAGTCAAAAGTCAAAAAGCTTTATTTAAAGTCGATAAAAAGTGAAAACAGTACAACATAAGCTCCAAGGAGCTTTTTAAATTGACTAAAACAATAACAGACATAATTTAAAACACACATGCAACAAAATTCAACAAAAAAAAAAAAAAAAAAAAAAAATATCTGATGAATATGATATAAATGGACATGACATTGGAATTTTTATGTTATAGAACTACTAAGTAAGTCCACTACGTTCCCAGGAGGGTTACGACTTGGTCCCATAATTTACCCGTAATGGAGCAAAATTCGTTTCAATTTGCAAGCGAAATACCTACTGGTGTATAAACATAATCAATTTTTACTTCTTATGTTCCTTATATTTCCGTGAAAAAATCTCCTTTAGTGGCTCAAAACCTTCTTTTTTGAAACGCTTTGTCAAAATTGTTTTCCAAGTTTCGGCCATTTTGAAATTTATTTTGAAGAATATGATCAGATGTAGGATTTTAAAACCAAATCCGACATTTTCGGGTAATGTAACTGTTTAATTCCGGTCTATGACCAACATCGATTTGCAGAATCTGTGGCAGCATTTTATGAGTTAATTCATTAGTCTCTGTCAAACCGACGATTTACTTTTCAAAGCCTTTGCTTCAGGTTTTCAGTTTGATGTGCAACACTTTCCAGAAGGAAGAATATGCATATTTTTGATTGATATGATTAAGGAGGAAAAAAAATGTGAATTTGGAGATTTTTTACTATCAAAGGTCTGATAAGCTCATAACAAAACCATTGTTTCACATGTTGTGAATCACATCGGGCTGCTCCATTACGGGTAATGGCAGCAAGTCGTAACCCTCAAGGGAACTTAGTGGACTGAGGGTTACGTTATCGTATCTAACCTTTATACTACATTACCGCATACACTCATCAAAGAGAAATTTTCGTATTTGACTAAATGGTCCTTCCAAAAATCAGGATGTACAAATGTACTTACATTTCATGCATTTGTTGCAAAACAAAAATTGTTTTCAGTGACAACAAACATGACAAATATACCATCTGGACTTGTCAGGATATGATAAAAGCATTAAATTTTCTTCTTGATAATATTTTTGTTCGTTTCGATGATACAGTCTTTCAACGAAAAATAAGTATTCCTATGGTTACCAACTTTGCACTTCTCATAGCAGATTTATTTCTTTATTGCTACGGGTCACAATTCATGGCCAAAATTCGAAAAGACCCTTCTAAACAGCATTTAGTTGATATTTTTAACAGTACATATAGATTTTTGGATGATATTTTGGCTTTAAATAATCCTGAATTTTCTAAATTTACAGACAAAATTTATCCTGCCAAACTTCATGAACTTAGGCCGTTTTAATTTAATTAGTTGGTTTACGGACATAAGCCAAAAATATTTAGGGTCGGAGGAGGGAAAAAATTTAAATTTAAACTCAAACTTTTCAGTTATCTATTAAGTCTATGCTCAAATGGAAAATAAAGTGTTCACTTTGACTTTTTGGTCAGGGTATCACTGTTACTTGACCTTGTAATGTAAACATTTATGCTTTCCTATGCTTGATTAGAAGATCTATGGTCTGCAGAAATAATTTACAAATATAACAGTTACACTGTGTTTGAATTTTTTTCAATTTCCGAAAAATCGGGTCAGCGGACCTGTAAACCAACTAAATAAATAAAAACGGCCTTACTTTAAATAAATCCATGGCAGCAGTGATCATACTCCTTTTCTTGATCTTGATATATCAATAAATCAAGGAAAGTTAAACACTAAAGTTTATGATAAAAGGGATAATTTTTCTTTTCCTATAGTTAATTTCCCCCATCTCGACGTCGATGTTCTGTTAGCCCCTTCTTACAGGGTCTACCTTTCAAAACTTGTTCGATATGCATGAGTATGTCATGTATGTAGTGATGTTTCTGACGTCAGCGACCAAAATCTTTGTCTAACTGAAAAACTTCTGCATCAAGGGTTTAGATATCATAAAGTGATAAAATCATTCTCTAAATTTTATTATAGATACATTGACTTGTAAAGAAAATTTGATTCTACATGCTGGGCTCTTATACAACAGGGCATTTCACATCCAAACTTCTATAGAAAAATCAATTATAAAGGGCATAAATTCAAAAATTGTAATTCCAAACTTATCAATCCGTTGAACAAACTTATTCATAAAGGATATACGTACAGCATTGTTGTTAAATCTTTACGTTAGGTTTTTGCTGGCAAAGACATTGAACAGCTCCTAAATACTCTGTAAAGTAAATTAAAACAGTTTTTCATATTGGCAGTATTTGGCATTTCACATTATATTCTTTCATAATTGATGATGCTATAGGAATTTTATTCAGAAGTATTTCAATTGAAGTTTCATATATATATAGAAGGCTTGATATCATAGTTAACAGAAATTATGTCCATAGCTAGCTGTCAGTAACGGTGAGCATTCGTCAGGAAAGTACCCGTGTGTATTGTCTTCATGTTTTATGTACAGAATACAGAATATTGGAGTTTTTTCTAGTTTGATTTTTACTGTGAGTCTTTTTGTGTATTTATTTTAAATAGCCATTTACCACACATAGAGGGGAGGGTTTGGATCCAAGAAAACGAGTTTAACCCCACCGCAATTTTTGCGCCTGTCCCAAGCCAGGAATATGTTGGCCATTGGCTTGTCCTTGTCTTCTTATAAAATTTTAGTTTCTTGATATTCGGGTTATTGGATGTGGTTTGTTTCCATTGATTTATTCACTTTTTTACCTTTTTTGGGCCATTTAGGGCTTGCTTTATGTAGTGAGGTTCCTCACTGTATTGAAGACCGTATGGTGACCCCTAGATGCTTTGTTTTGGGTCATTTTAATCTGGAGATGGGATGTTGTCTCCTTGACATTTACCCCATCTCCTTTCTTTCTAATACTGACAGATTTTCGCGTTTCCGGCACAGGCACTTGTTTCAGAAAAAAAATGCAATCTAGATAGCATTTTTTCCGAAACAAGTGCCTGTGGTTTGCGGCCGTCAATGAGTATTTTTTGTTTTGGCACAGAGAATAGTCCTATAACATATGACTTCCCTCACTTTCATTCCATATTTAACATTTATATTTTTATGAAAGTGTGACGTCATGTCGGATCTTTAAAATTTCTGTTAGCACTTTCAGACATGATTTCAAGTCAGAAATAAAATTTGTTTCCTGTCAGACTATATGCTGTGTTTTCAAATATATTAAAATTTTTATGGACCTAAACATGTGAATCATTAAAAAATGTACCTCCCTTGCGATTCAGACTATTATTCCCAACACTAATAGATAAGTTAACTTCCCAAGCAGTGCAATATCTAGAGCATTTACGTTTATAGTATCCACCATGAAAAAAGTTCTACATGAACATATTTCATAGCTCACCTGGTGAAATAATCTCCAGTTGGAAAGTATTTACTGCTCACCTGGTGAAATAATCTCCATTTGGAAAGTATTTACTGCTCACCTTGTGAAATAATCTCCAGTTGGAAAGTATTTACTGCTCATCTGGTGAAATAATCTCCAGATTGAATAATCTCATAGATACATGTATATCAATATAATTTGTTCAATTTGGAACTTATTTCACAGGGTACTATTTTGGCTTACACATTCTCCATATTTCAATGATTTTCAAATTGAACAATTGAGTTTAAAGTAAAAAAAAGAAGTTCATCATAAAAATTCATGCAAGAAGAGCAGTTACAATTTTGAATTCGAAAAACTGACGATGTGAAAACATTGTGAGATGACCCACCAGGTAAAACAAGTCGGGTAAAGACCCTTTCATGATAACTGTGGCCCTGAATTTTGCACACGCGCTCATATGCTTTTGAGTGCACGTGGGTAAAATGCAACGTCATAGTATATGTGATGTTTTGAATAAAATGGGAACTATTTTAATTTTCCACTCAAAATCATAGGAACACAGTTATTGTGAAAGGGTCTATTGATTAAAATTATAATAACAAAAAAAAAATAATGGCAACAATATGTTCTCTTCTCATTGGAGTATGTTTTGATTTTAGTAATAACTGGTAATAATGATGAAAAGCACTATTTTCTGTTAGAGAATGATACAGCAGTAGGTTTTTATCTACATTGCTTTGTCTACAATTTTGCAAGTTCATTCTTACCAACTTTCAATTTGATATTCAAGAATGTAAGTGGGATTTTCTGCTTTGATTTAAGATTTGGCACTTCAGTTAACTGTAAAATATATAGATTCATTTTTATACGACCGCAAAAATTTTGCGGTCGTATTATGGTATGGCGCTGGCGTCGGCGTCGGCGTCGGCGTCTGTGGACAGCATAACTTTAGTTCTAGTGAATGGATTGTTATCAAATTTNAGTAGGACAAACTGTATGACCATGTTTTGTAAAAAAAACATTTGCTATGGGTTTTTGGACACATACAATGTATAATAGGACCTCACGCTGCATGTTAAAAGTAGGCATATATGAAAAAGAAACAGCTTGAGGTGCCAAAAAATAGGAATAGCACAGCGAATAAAAAGTACAAAGTACAAAAAGTACAAATTCTTTATTTCCTATTCAAAGGGACCCATATAAGCATAACAATTACAACAATAAAAAAAGTTAAACATTGGTTGAATAGACTAGTTTGGAACCTTACAATATCTAAAATTTTGTAAATTTTGTTGAAAACTAAGGAGTATCTCCCTCACGCATAGCTCTGTCCTTAGCTTATTTTGGTTTTACATTTAGATCATATTGGTTATTTGTTCTCT
>MJUU01044043.1:8428-19862 GCA_002080025.1 Modiolus philippinarum | reverse complement strand
ATAACATTAAGAACTAAGGCACTCATAGTGTTAACTCCCATGAAAACTGGGAGTGACATCAGGTGCTCCGGAAGGGTGAGCATGTCCTGCCCCGCTAACGACACCCGTCACACTATCAGTGAGGCATATATTTTTTGAAAGATCTGTTTGGTTGCGGATTGGTTTATGCCATTTTCTAACCCTGAAAACAGTCCCAATTATTTTGGAAATGATGGTAATAACAAAACTACCGAATAGAATTGTCAAGAATCAAAGTCCTTTAGATGAAAGGACAAAGTAGGTGGACGCCACTGGAAAAGTTGTCGACCGTGATGGTCTTGACTTAGTAAAGGCATTTCAAAAGAAAGAAGGCTCATTCATCACCTTTTTGAAATTGTGTCAGATTTTGGAACTCCTCTGGTTTTCTCCCGTCTAAGGAATTAATGAATTTTGCACACGGACCCCCACTTTTTATTTCATTAATGTCTTCAATTGATCAGATTAAGACATCTGACAAATTTTCATAAAATGCTTGATATAACTTCCTAGCTTTTAGACAAAAAATGGTCCTGATGTTAAACTTAGGGAAAAACCAAGAGAAATCCATTTCCCACCAATTTTTTTATGTCTTTTATCTCCGTTAAAAGCACACGGACCTATATATTTCTTTTCACCATTTCATTATGTCTTTAATAATAAATCAGTTTGAATAGATTTCAACAAATCCTTGATATAAACATCAGGAGTGAGCTCCCTTAAACCGTTCAACCTCCCGTTCCATTGCAGTACTCTTCGATAGCAACTCAGCAGCAATTGCTATTGACAGGTTGTTAACAGTGAAATGTGCATTCCAATACTTAGTAAAATGATCCAGTAGATGGCTGATTGGTAGATGTCATTTTCTAACCCTTAAACAAAAAAAAAAACATAACCAATAACAGACTGACTGGCTGCTAAAGAATTTACCTGTATTCAATGAGGGACAAAACGTAATTTTTTTTATGTTAACAATGACCCAATGTTGTACTTGAAGATCCTGAAGCCCGTAAGCGTCCCTCTATATAACATGACAAATATGTTGCAGTACCTTCAAACAAAGCTTCGAATAACATTGTTTTTTTTTTAAAGAACTAGGTTTTTNTCACAATTCACCTGGTAATGCTACATACAAATAACTAAATACCGCAGTTACTGTGAATTTAATTTCTACATATGCGCATTTCAACAACTTATGTCTCTTCAGTACAGATAAAATCTAAACGTTTGGAAGACCATTAACTCAAAGATGCTTAAAAACTGATAGAGAACAAATAACCAATATCAATAAATGTAAAGCCAAAATCAGCTAAGGAAAGGGCTTTGTGTGAGGGAGATACTCCTTAGTTTTCAACAAAATTTACAAAAAGATAAGATGTTGCAAGGTTCCAAATAGAATCGGCTTTCGGGTCAGCACCGAAGTACTGACTACGAGGTTGGTGAATACCCTCGTAGACTTACAATCCACTAACAGAGGCATCGACCCAGTGGTAACAAATAACTAAATACCGAAGTTACTATGAATTTAATTTCTGCATACGCGCATTTCGACAAAAGAGTTTCATTTGACATAGATGAGATTATCTCAAATCAGAGGTCATCTGTGTCCTCTTTAAATATATTCAAACTAGAATAAGAATCAAAGACTTGTATTGGATACCTAAATTACACAAGAATCCATCCAACGAAAGATTCATCGTTTGACATTAAATTTATTTGGCTACTGTTGTGTCTGTAACTAACTTAAATAGTGTCTGCAGTCAAAGACAGGCATCGGGAATACTACAAGGCTCTCCATGCTTGAAGTGTCATTAGTTATGTGGATAATTCGAAATATTTCCTAAAAGATTTTCCCATTTCCATTCATTTGCGCTATACATTCGCTAAAAATACACCAGCAAACGAATACCGAAGCAATAAAATTATTTTTCTACACTTTATAACACGCTCCCTCATCAAAGGGCTTTTGACGATAACAAAAATGTTGCTGCATCAGGTTATAAATAACACAATGCCGAACAAAGAAATGGATATGGAGAAATATACATGGCATGATTAAGCAAATAGAACAGCGCTTTCATTGTTGTTCTTTATCTTGAAGTCACCATGAGGCCTTCAACATAGAGCAAACACTCTTACCTCATAGGAAGTTCAAGACGGCCACTAGCACCGGTTTGAGGGGAATTCACTTGGTAAATGTTGACAAACGCCACATCCATGTATCCACTGTATAACATTCTTTTGGCATAGATGCGGGGCTGTCAACAAGCATATTAACATATCGGGCAAAGTACTCTTACACACACCGTCATCCGTTGCCCGACAAAGGGACCACTAGACAATACAATATATAAACGATCACGAGTTGATTGTAAGAAAACTTGGCAAGTAAAATCGGGAGATGTGGGTAATATTTATGCAGACGGTCAGAAAAATAGTTCAATTTTTACAAAACAAGAAGGCCAAATTTTGAATTTTTAATAGTGCATTCATATAAGAAATTCTCACATGTACAAGTACACCATAACTGACAAAATACAAAAAAGGAGCATACACCTCAAGCACGGGTATCTCTTCCCTGATGTAGTTACTGGTAATTTAATTTTTGCATATGCGCATTCCGATAACTTATGTCTCTTCAGTGTACTTAAAATCAAAACATTTGGAAGTCCATAAATCGAAATACGTATAAAAACTGACAGAGAACAAATAACCATAAAGATCTAAATAGAAAAGGCCAAAATCAGCTAAGGACAAAGCTATGCAAGAGGAAGCTTTTGTTAAATTTAGATATTGCATGTTTCAAAATAGAATCACTTTTCGGGCCAGCACCGAAGTACTGGCTACTAGGTTGATGAATACACTCGGGGACAAACAATCGACCAGCAGAGGCATCGGCCCAGTTGAAAAATGTAACATAATACCGAAGTTACTGTTAATTTTGTTTCTGCAGTTGCGTATTTCGACAACTTGTGTCTCTTCAGTGCCGATCAAGTCTTAATATATGGAAATCCATACATCGAATTATATGTTAAAGCTGAAATAGAACAAATTACCAATAGGATGTAAAAAGTAAAGCCAAATTCAGCTAAGTACAGAGCTAGGCGAGAGGGAGATACTCCTTACTTTTGAACAAAAATTTGTAAACTTTACATATTGCATGTTTTGAAATGAAATCGGTTTTCGGGCCATTACATTAAATAACAATTAAATGCCCATTGTCTGCAAGGTTTTGTCTCTGCATGTAATTATAAACGGCGCGGCTATCTGTACTAATAATTTCATAATGAACATCAGAATAGGGTCTGTAAGTCTCGTTCAATTTTGGGATTTCCGGGTACATCATTTGTACCCGGAAGTTGCATTTCTAACAGAGAAATATGACGTTTCAAGCACCAAATGTGGACGTCATAATCCCAAAACGTCATAGTTTGGCGGGAAACGTTTTTAAATTCAAATTTTATCGTGATTTCTCGGTGACGAGACTCACAGACGCTATTGATATGATATAAAGTAAATGCACTTGGAACAAAGTTTCTACAAATACATGGTAAAACCGAGCAATGGATCAATTTAATTGTGGTTCTTCATCTCGCAGTAATCATTCGGCCTTCAACAAGCCTTTTTAGCATATAAATCATGTTCATAAAATCGAAAGAGTAAAATCATTTCCAGGTTTGAAATGTACAGCAACATCTGGCAACTTACTCGTGAAACATAATATCGAAAGCCGGTTCTATTTGGAACCTTTCAATATCTAATTTTTGCAAATTTTGTTACAACTAAGGAGTATCCCCCTCATGCAAAGCTTTGTCCTCAGCTGATTTTGGCTTTCTATTTAGATCACATTTGGTAATGTGTTCTCTTACAGTTTTCAAACATCTTTGAGTTTATGGTCTTCCAAAAGTTTAGATTTTATCTGCACTGTTATCTGCACATAAGTTGTCGAAATGCGCATATACTAAATCAAAATTCACAGTAACTTCAGTATTTAGTTGTATACGGAAGCTTATTAGTTGTACTAAAAATATCTTATTTTTTGTTTAATTATTAACAATAATTCGTTATTGGTTTGGCAAGCCTTTTTTTAAAATAAGGGAAGTAGAATACCGAAGGAATAAATCACAAAGTTAAATAAATCCAGAGAAAAGGCAAATACGAGAACATAAGAAAATAGAAGAGATTAAACACTCCAACAAAATACACGAGCGCCACAAACACAACTCTTACAACAAAGCACGAACAGTCAGAAATCTGTAAAACAGTGTGACAACAAGTAAGCTTGTCCTACCCGTGTTAATAATGGACAATGCAATTAAAATATCGAAGAGTTCCCATGTACTTTAATTCCATCTATACAATGGGAACCGGTAAAATTATACCATTAGACAGAATGGAGAGTTTGAAGGATTAGAAAATTTATAACATTGCTAATCTCATAGTAACTTAATGTTTCAAATGTGTATAAATGTAGTATGAAAATTTGGTTTCTTATTGACTTAGTGTTTCAAATGTTCTTGGAGGTGTCATAGAGATATCTTGCTCTTCATTTCCACAGTTATTTATACAATAAAGGTGGGTTTTTCATGTAATATGCCGAAATAGGTCCAAAGGTTAGATAACATAGTTTAGGTCGTGCATTATGCCTTCTAACCTTGGGACATATTTTGGCATATTACATGGAAAACCCACTATTATTGTTATTAGTACTGTGAGAGAACAAATTACCAATAATATGGAAATTATTATGAATATTGAAATACACACTCTGTATTCAGATTATATTAATGACATAATTATTGCAAAAAGTGCTCAGATGACCAACAATGAAATTATTGTCAATCAACAAGAAAGCTGCCACACAAAAAACTGAAAACAGTAATTGCAGATTTGATACATCAATGTTTCTGCATGGAGATGTGGCAATAAAGAAATAATGGGTTAAACCGGTTTTATGGCTAGCCAAACCTCCCCTTCCATTGCGACAGTGTCTGGAATCAACTCAACAGTAACTGCCTTTGACAGTTAGTAAGTCATTGAAATGTTCATCCGAGTACTAAGTAAAAATGATGTTGTGAAAGATCTGTTGGGTGGAAACGGCAAAACGAATAAAAACCTATGGTACATGTTACTGTTTAACCATCAAGAAAAAACCAAGGTAAAAGTTTGAAAAACATATATTTATCCCTTTATACGTTTATCACCACGGAAAATCTGTATCATAAATTGTGTTGAAATGAAATGATTACGTTTTTTGTTCCTTCCAGTCTAATGACTTACTTCATAACATTTACCTTGATTGATGTATTTTGATTTGTAAGTAAATAAAAATATTCTGACTATGTTTTATTTATCATTACGCACTACAGAATGTTAAAGGAAAAAGGCAAATTACACTTTTTCAATAATTCATTGTTTTACATCCTTTTAGGACAAATCAATTACAATAGTTTCTTTGTTTTATACGTAAATAAGGATGTTTATCTTATTTTGATAATTTATGATTGTTTATTCCGTAAAACTATCCTATTTTATATTACAGCGCCAACTGAAAGCAATTTTCAAACGTCCCTATTTTAATACTTCCTTCTGTTAGGAACAGTAGAATACCAAAAGAACAATGCACAACATTACATACACCAAACTCCAGAAAAAAGGCAAAAACAAGAACACCAGAAGACGGAAGACCAAAGACATCTAATTTCTAATGCCAAGTTTTCTCACAATCGATTTGATGAGTGCCTTGTGTTTGTCTATATTTTGTGTTTGTTCATATGTTGTGATGTCCACCAGCTAGGAACACTGGTGCTTTTGTCAAACAACGGACGACAGTGATTGAAAGAACACTTTGCCCGTTTCCTAACTGTTTGTTGACAATCCCGCATCCATGACCAGAATAAACATGGATGTAGCGTAGCTCGACATCTAGCAATGAATTCCGCTCAAACCGGTGCTAGGGGCCGTCTTGAACATACTATGAGGTATGAGCAAAGCTCATTGTTGAAGACAAGATGAAGAACAACAATAAAAGCGTTGTTGCTTTTTACCATTTATTTGTCTCACGTGTATTTACTCCATATCTCTTCACTGCTTACTACATCCTAAATGAACAATGAAGGAATTGTCATGAATGCACATGAAATAAAGTTCAATCTTTAAATCTTTACATCTCCCATCTCAAAGGACACTGAAAAAGAGACTGTGGTCGATACAGTTACTAACTTAATACAGATCTTCCGCTCACAAATAGGTTACTTTAACAAGAATTTGATATCTTAAATTTGAAGTCATCATTACAAGAGTTTAAGGGTCGACACCACTATTTGTAGACTACTGGAGATACGATGTTGTCTTCTTTACATTAACCTATTTCCTTTCTTTTTCATACTGTGGTGTATCTATTTCTCGGATGACAACATATCTATCCATTTAACATCTAAAGTATTTTCCCCTCTACTGGATTGGACTTGTTCAATACAGTTACTGTAACAAAGGGATAACAGGAAACATCTACAATGGCTGAAAATTACAATCAGATGCCACAATCCGCCAAGGAACATCACAAAAAAAAACAAGGCAAAGGACAAACGTTAACAACGGTAGGAACTCGGGACAGCCGGACTTGGTACCGACACTAGCAAAGCCAGCGGTAGGGTTAAACCGGTTTATGGGTACCAGACCTACCCTTTATATGTCCGGTTTCCCTATTTTATAATAAACGTACGAATAAAACACAATACAGGTAGACTACTAACTCCATGACCACTATCTTGCAAGGAGAGAAAATGACAATTCGTTTTATAAAAAGCAGATGATGCTTACACTGCCAGCATACTTAATTTCACTCTTAGTTTAAATGGGATACGTGATGTTCATCTGTTTGTGTGTCTTCATTTTCATTTTCTGTTCTGTACTCATGTGATGTTTTTGTAACTAGTATTCTTAAGTCTCCCAAACGAAGTTTGGGAGACTTATTGTTTTTGTTGCGTTTCTTATTATTATTCTTCTTTCTTTATTCTCGTCCGCATGAACTTCTCCGAAACATATCTCAGAGACCATTTGACCTAAAGCTTTCAAACTTTGTAGGATGTTAGCCCCATATATTTAGTTGTGCAACATCTAAAAATTTTTCAGATAGGGGTCCATTAAGGGTTCTTTTGGGGGCTCAAAAAGGGGTGGGGTCCTCCATGTTAACCCTCTGGGAAAATGAAATTTTGAATTTTTTTTCTTTTACAGCTATTATGTATTAGTAAGGATATAAGGGGAACCCCTGCTCAAATTTTTTTTGAAAGGGGATTTTATAATGCCCAGAAATCCGATATGGGAGTTCGTTTGGGAGACCTTTGTGTTTCGCTTGCGAACACAGTTATATCTTGTTTATGTTGCCATTGTCCTTGGATTATTCATTTAAGTTCATTCTCACGTGATACACACACAAAAAAAAACACCGAATGAGACACGAGGTATACAAAAGCAACATGGTGTCGAATCGAATTAGTCTTTACAGTTCTTACCAGGGGGTAACGATATCTTATATCCATTTATAGCCTCATGTGAGTAGTCGACACTTAGAAGTCTACCATTTCTTATTTTTATTTTAAGGCATATAGGTTCGATTAAATCTGCATGCCACATGACCTACATTTGAAATTAGTGACTTATTAACCTCACACTCTTTGACATTCATTCAGTGGTATTTTTAAATAAAAATCTCCTTTAGTTATACTGTAATTACTGTTTTGTCTTCTATTACAATATAACCTTGTGAAAACAATTTGATTTTTGCAAAACATGGTGTTAGGAAGGAACAGTATTAAGTAGGAACTAAGAATTAAGCCTTGTCTCTGGAGTTTGGTGTATGTAATGTTGTGCATTGTTCTTTTGGTATTCTACTGCCGTTGTTTAAGGAAATGTTTGTCATTGCCAGGTTAAACTATCATCGGTAAGCCAATGCCGAAAGGCCCCTTACCAAAGTACCAAAATTACTTGGAAATGGGGTAAATGTCAGGTAGTCAAAGGCCATCTCTAAGTGAAAACGACCCGAAACAAAGCATCTAGGGGTCACCTTACGGTCTCAAACACAGTGAGGAACATCAAAACATATAGCAAGCCCTAAATGGCACCAAAAGTAGAAAAGTGAATAAATCAATGAAAATAAACCACATCCATTAACCCGAATGTTTCTGAATTAATATCCAACAATAATCAATTAACACTTATGCTTCAGTAGAAAAATTTGTTTTATATGCTTTTGATTTTTTTCTTTTTAACTTAAATTCAGTGAGGGAATTGTAAACAAATTAGCTATTTCTATTAAATTTTTTTCTACAAGACTTTTAATTTTATGTTTGAAATGGTCAAAAATACTGTAAAACTGCCCGAACATCACCGTGATATCACTGCTTGTGGTCGACGATTTTGCCAGTGGTTTCAACCTGATTTGATTTTTTTTTCTCATGGACTTCGGCTCTTGACTACTCTGTTTGGTTATTTTGTTATTACCCCCATTTGTCATGTTAACTTCAGTTGTTATCAAGAATTTACTTCTGAAAGCTTTTTCCTGGAATATTTGCCTCTTGTGTTCATCGTTACTGGGTTTACTATAGGTAACTAATGCTTTATAAAATCTTTAAAGAAATGTACAGGTTTTATCAAAATTCTAACCACGTGCACTTAAAAATACTGAAGCTTCATTCCTTGTATGACACTCGGTAGATGTCCTTGGTACTTGATTTGGCTTCCTACTTCGATATTTCTGGAAATGAGTACTTCTTTTCTTACTACTTTTGGATTATGGCTTTCCATATTATATGATGCTGATGAGAGGTAACTCCATGAAACGCGTGTGCAGTATAACGAAATCTACTGTTTTTTATGCAACTTCGGTATTACCTTAAGATTGTTGTTTGTCAAAATGCTAGATTGCTCTATGCAAGATGAGATATAAAAAATTATAGCCATCTGCAGATTTGGAATTAAACACCTTTTGTATACATAATAATTTGTTTTGACAAGAGTGCAGTTATACATTTTGTCATATGTCAAAGGGTATGTCGAGGAAGTTATACAGGTCATTTGATTTTTGCTTTGAAAAAATTTTAATGAATTATAACAAAGATATAAGCCGTATTCTTTAAGTTCACCAGAATACACGTCATAGGAAGACATAACACTCTGATTATGTATTTTTAATGATTGATTGTTTTTGCGCAGATTATGTATTTACGTAATGTTTTAAGGTGGTTCGGGTGTATAAAACTGCGCACCCATCTTGCGCATGTGATGAAAATTGGAATTTACCATTAAAATGTCGTAAAAATGATTTTGAATAGTTCATTGTTAATAAAGAAAATGAAATAAGCAACATTTATGCTGCAAGTGTGCAAAATATATCACATTTTTGAAAAAGTCTAATTTTATTAAGGGGAGATAATTCTAAAGAAAAAATAAGGGGAAAATCACATTTTTATGATTTTTTCAAAAATATGATCGGTGACCCCATTTTTTTATTTCATATTTCCAAAGTTATTTCTTTAACACAGCTTATACTACATTTTCAACAAAATCTATCGTTTTAATCATATAAAAAATGTAAAATAGTATTTTCTCCCTATATAGACTATATTAAAACGCTCGAAATCTTGCTATTTTCGGAAGCTTATCCCGGAAAAACGAGTTCGGTGACCTATTGATTTTTTACTTAAATTTTAAAGTGCAGGTAATAAGCTTTCATTCACAGAAAAATAAGAAAAATCTATCGTTTTGCTTTTAGTCACCCGAACTACCTTAATTTTGTTACAATCTTCAACTGCCTAAAAAAAGAAAAAATGCCTTTCATTCCCATCGTTTAAATCTTGTATGTTGTTCAATAGAAGCATGACAACTTGGTCTCTATAGTTGGAGAACAAGGAAGTGTAGTATACCAATATTAAAAAAGCGTCATAATCCATTAAAAAAATACAACTTTAATAAACTTGATGGAAATTTAATTATCCCCCGCTTAGCGAAAGCGGGGGGATTATGTAATGCAGTCCGTCCGTATGTACGTACGTACGTACGTGCGTTTGTAATGCTCCCCGATAGCTCTGGAACTATAAGAGATACAAATGTGAAACTCGGCACCATACTAGAATATGATCAGAAGTAGCGCACTGTGGATTCGGAATTTAGGTCAAACGCCCTAGGGGCAAATTATGGGCGAAAACGAATTTTCGCGATATCCAATAATTGAAAAAATTTCGAAGGCCATTTGGGCTAGAAAGTTGAAACTCCCCTATGGATTCACATATTATGTAGCAACTTCACAGAGGGTGTCGGAACTTTGGTATGACCCCTCAGGGCATGGCCTCTAGGGGGGTCCAAAAAACGAAAAATCGATTCCGCTGGAACTCCTCTTACACCTTAAATCGCAGAAACCTTGTAATAAGGGTATAAGTAACACTATAAAAGTTGTCTGTGCCGAAGGTTTCGGAATTTTGAAATTTGCCCCCAGGGCGAAAAAATTAGTGAAAATGTATTTCGAGATATCCAGTAATAAGCGATATCTTCCGAAATGTTTATGTTTGAAAGCTGAAACTTTGTATGCAAGTTCGATTATATGCATCGCATATTTACTGATGAAAGCGGACTTCTGGTATGACCCCTGGGGGCATGTCCTTAAGGGGCCAAAAAATGTGAAACAATTAGTACTCATCAGAATGACTGGAACTCTATGTATAATTTCGATTTTGTGTTTTATATTTTCATGAGGAATTATTGGAATTGCTCTTTGAATACGTTCTAAGCTTTTGGAATTTAGACCCCGGTGCCAAATTTGGTTAATTTCCTGAAAACGTCAAAGACTAATAATTTTTTAAATTTCAACATGAAATTTATAATTAAGCAATATTTTAATGTCATCGGCTAGTATGAACACTAGGATTCCAAAAATATGATTCTAATTTTAGTAAATTTCCTGTAACTCTCAAAGACCAATTATTTTTTGGAATTTTACCTAGCAACCATATCTTTTTTGAAACCTTATAGTTCTAATTATCATTTTCAATGGTCAGATTGCAAAAAACCTTGATTCTAATTTTGATAAAGTTCCTGAAACTCTCAAAGACCCATTATTTTTTTGGATTTTACCTAGCAACCATATGTTTTTCAATTATTTAGAGTTATGGGGATGAATTTCAACTGTCAGGTTGCAAGAATCAATGATTCAAATTTTGGTAAATTTCCTGAAACTCTCAAAGACCAATTACTTTTTGGAATTTTACCTACCAACCATATCTTTTTTATGCCTTATAGTTTCAATGATGATTTTCAATAAAATTATTTTTCTACAATTTATAACACGCTCCCTCATCAAAGGGCTTTTGACGATAACAAAAATTTTGCTGCATCAGGTTATAAATAACACAATGCCGAACAAAGA
>MJUU01044041.1:39116-58037 GCA_002080025.1 Modiolus philippinarum | reverse complement strand
ACCAAATATCTAAAGCATACCATAATAGGTAAGCAATAAATTTATAAACATCATAAGGTTCCATGTGCAAATTGCATATTTTAGTTAGAGCAGTAAGGTTCTATCACATTATATTTCAGGATTAAGCACAATGATCAAATCTTATGTATTTTGTCTGTTTGTTAATCTCACATTCACATTTTACCCAGGTTGCCTCATTTCTTTATCTCAATTTGTATTTTCAGAATCTATGTGCCATATAGAACCTTTCTGCTCTCAACACATTTTTTATGAAACTTTCAATAGCATGGTAATTAACTGAATTTCAGTTTTTTCAGTGAATAAACACGATTATCTTAATAATCTTAAATATTATTTGCCAATTCAGCAATACAATTACTACCAACTTCTTCATGACAGCCATACAAAATTTTTAGTGCAATAAGGTTCTATGTGCATTGACCTACTTCTTTATCACATGGGTTGACAAATATTACTTTTTTCTTTTGATAATCTTACATTATGACATTTTTAAAGCATTTCAAATCTTAAAACTTCAATTACTNAAAAAAAAAAAAAAAAAAAAAAAAAAACGGCAGCAGAATACCGAAGGTACAAAGCATAAGATTACACAAATCAAAGTCCAGAGAATGTATGATACATGCACATAGAACCTTTCTGCACTGAATCCTCGATATGTCATATGGCTTAGAGGGTAACAATTTTTGCACCGTTACCCTCTGATTTTCAATAAATGATTGAATTCAAAGTAACATTCAGTAGAATAAAATAAATAACATATAGCTGGGAGGGTGACAGAGCAGATTGTTACCCCTCGAAAAACATTGTCAACCTCTACTTCTCATCGGTTGAAAATGTTTTCTCGGGGTAACAATCTGCTCTGTCACCCTCCCAACTATATGATATTTATATAATATAGTATAAGCATTGTCGGACTGAAAGTCCCCGAGGACATCACCAGCCCAATTGCCCAGTGATTATATAGTGGGCCAAAACCAACATTTTGAAAATCTGCAATATCTACAATTCAGAGAATATTAATCCAAAGATATGTATTTGTACTCCAAAAACTGCAATTTCGTTCTTCGTTATTTTAGATTTATTTCTGTTTTTCTTTGTCAAGACCAACCCTGGAATACATTTCCTACAAGCAGCAACCACCTGGTCGGTTTGGTTGATCAGTTAATTTTTATAGGATGACTGGATGTTTTCGACTCTATTTTTTGATATGTTATTATAATAAAATGCTTATTTATTTATTTTTCATCATGTAAAATAAAATAACAAATACAGATGTATTAAGTGTATTTCATGTATAACATGTATGATAATTATCATTTCACCTTTTCTTGATGGAGCTTCCTTTTTATCATGGCGTCTTAATCTTTTACAGTAGGAATTTAAAAATGGGACCAGAAGTACAAAAATCATTGGTCCAAAAATGGGACCAGAAGGTTTTCCAGATTATGCCCGATTTTCAGATTTTTAACTTAATTTTTTGCACATAAATCCCTTCACCAAGTTGTGAAGTTTTCGGTATTTCCGAATTTTGGCACCTAATTCCTTGCTTTCACCAATAACATGATCCAGACCCTGTTGGATGATCTTTTGATTCTTATTTTTGCACCAGGCGTACTTGATAAGACTTGCAATAACGAATTGGGTAGCTTTAAATCCTGTTGACCCTATCAAGGTTTTCTTGGACACAGAAAAGTTGGTAAAAGTTTATAGTGACTACAGTCAAAGAAAAAAGAAAATTTGATCATTTTTTTGTTAACAAAACTAAACCTCATGATTAACTAAAAAACAAAATTGCACCAAGGAAATTTAAATGAAAATTTCTATGGAAAATGACAATAAAATTCTTATTCACATTCTACTTGGTCCTCATAGTTGATCTCTGAGACAAGATTGTTGAATGTTTTCCCTTGCTTCTTTCTATGTCTGAAAATTCATTTGCCGCCTGTTAAGTATAGAATATTTATAGCTTATTAAGGGTACGACAAAAGCTACCTTTACTGTGAGGAAATGGAGCCATGAAAACGTGAAATCCACTTTTTTGTTCAATCTAGAAAATTTGATAGTGTCTACAGACGACTTTGACCAAGAAAAGTTTTGAAAACCAATGATAATAGCATCATGATTAGGAAGGACATTTGTCCAACTGTATTATGCTTTGGAATTTGTTCGTGATCTGTATTATTATAAATGTTGTTTTGTTTGACCTCGAGAAAAACTGATGAGAAATCACTGGTTGTTGAGATGCTCATATAGGGTGCGAAAATTAGTTTTTAATATGTGTAAACGTTTGGAAAATAATGAGGGTTTTCCTTGCGGAAGGCGATATGATGTGCTTGTTCTCTTGGCGACTGGACAACTCTCTGGTTCTTTTTGTATTTATACTTTACACAATTCTGGATAATGTTTTAATTCTTCATTTTATTTTCACCACTAGCAAAATGGATAAGACAATGTTTGTCGCAATAATGCTTATTTTGCCCACCAATTAGTATATACATGTACTGATGTACTGCAGAATACCACTGTTGATCGCCGACTATTATTAGCTATGTAGCCTATGTTTGGTTACCAGATTTTAGCATTTTAACCTGTACATTTTTGTTTAAATTACATTTCATGAATATTCATTTGAATTCCGTCATTTTGATAGGTGAACATTGCTCACGTGGCATATCAATGTGAAGGTGCAATTCCCATGAAACACATTTGATCATAATGGCGGACAAATAGTAAAAAAGAATCCCATTGTATATGACGTACTAACTTTTTAATAATTATTTTTTTATGATTTGGTTTTAAAATGTAATTATAAGTATTCAATGTATTATTTTGAAGTTTCATAGGGATTATGAAAGTGTTGACCGGGCGCACATTTTCAACATGAAGCGCAACCGCGCTTCATTAAAAATGTGCTTCGGTCAACACTTTCATACCACAATGAAACTTAAAAATAATGCATTCAATTCTTAAATGTATCAAATAAGGAAATCAAATGATATTTTCTTTTTGTATAGATTTATCACCAAACCCTTTTATCAAGATATTCTTGGTCGCAGAAAAATTGTTAAATGATATACATTTTTGCTTGAGAGAATTTCTCATATGGATGCACTATCATACTTTCAAATTTTGGCATTTGTAATTTTTGTATATTCAAAATGTTATTCTGACCACCTGTTTATTGTGCCCACATCTCATGATTTTTATTATGCCAAGTTTTCTTACTTTTGACTCGATGAGTTCCCTGTGGTTGTTCAAGTGTTGTTATTGTCTTCTGTTAATCTGTTTATCGGGCAACGGATTACAGCGACTGTAAGAACAGTTAATTATATGTTTGTTGACAGCCCCGCACTCATGTATAATGAAGAGCATGGATGTAGCGTTGCTCGGTAAATAGCAATGAATTCCGCTCAAACCGGTGCTAGGGATCGTCTTGAGCTTACTATGAGGTATGAGCAAACCTCATTGTTGAAGGCCTCATGTTGACTTGGAGATGAAGAATAATAAAAGCGTTGTTCCATTGCTTTGTTTTACCATGTATTTGTAGAGATTTTGTCTCATGTACATTTACTCCATATCCCTTCATTGCTTATTACAGAAAACTTTAATCCAAAACTTTTAATGACTGATGAAATAGAAACTCGTCCGCTTTGAAATGAAGCAATTTTTTTGGGGACAAAACTAAACCTTATGATAAATTGGAAAATCAAAATTGTATCAAAGAAATTTAAAAGCAAATTCCGATAGAAGTTGGACCCACAGTACAGCTCTTAACCAACAAGATTGATGACGGTTTTCCTATGTTTCTTAACATGTCTCCAATTTCTACACAGCTTGCTTAGTATGCTTATACACAAATAAATTCTATTTTCATTGTGAGAAAATTGACCCTTTTATTTTCATGAAAACATAAAATCACACTTTTCTTTAACCATCATCCAAGAAAACTATGATAGTGTCGACAGACGACTTTGACCAAGAAAAGATGGTTATTTTCTTTGCCCAAGTTTTGACAAGGCAACAGGACGTCTGGTCAATAACATAGAAATTATAAAGAAATACAGACAAAATGACTTTAACATTACATCTTTTATCATGTTATGGTATGCTCAGTACTTATATTTAATATTTTCTTTTGTTCTTGAATAATCAAAGGTCTATCCTTTTTTTTGTTTTGTTTTTCAGAATGTAGTATGCATTTCCTGTGTAAAATATCAATGAATAAGACGAAAGCTTTGATTGTATACACAGCGTTAAGGTAGTTTTTTGTCCAACTTTATGATCCTTTATTATTTGTATTTATTTATGCTCTACATTTTGTTGGCATCGAGAAAGACATATTTTGTTGTTAAAAAGCAGATATTGTGCACAAACATTGGTATTATGACGTAAAAGGGTGTGTAAGTTTCGTCACGTTACCACGAGATTTCACGATAAAATTTTAAAAAGTTTCCTGCTAAAATATTACGTTAAAGTATTATTGCGTTCAAATTACTTGATTAAAACATAATATATTTTACACAGATATGTAACTTCCAGGTGTGAAGTTTCGAAATTAAATGCAGCTTACATACCCTATTACTAGAATATTGAGACTACTGAACTTTTTGTATATTTTTGACTGTTTTAACAGTGATTAACCATTGTACGTTTTTTCCTGTTCTGATTGATTGACTTGTCTCAAATATACCTTATACTTTGTAGAAAACATATTTAATAATTTTATATGTTTGTATAATATTTATAGTAATTAAGATTTGTTTCTTGATTGTGAATATTCAACACTACAGAACAATGTGTTATTGGCTCTGCTTTCCTAAAGAAGAATTTGAAAACGCTGACAATGGTCGACTGGAGGTGAAAAACGTTTTAGGACGTGGTTCTGTCGGAGATCGAGGTGGTGATCCTAGAGACAAATCGATCAGAGTCGGAGATACCAAGACACTATCCATCGACACGGAATGCTTGCGTTTCCAAAGTGGAGACTGGCCATTTTGAGTCTTTGGTCGTAGTAGTAAAGGTACTGGCGGAGGTTTCTTTGGTAGACCTGAAAAAGTAGTGTTGGTGTGATCTATACTTTTCCTGTGTTTTTGTATGTATCTTGGAGGCGTGGAACTTTCCTTCCATTGTCTGTTTATAACTTTATCATTGTTACCAAATTGGGCTTTTTCACACGCTTCAATTCTAGGAAATAGTCTAGCACAACGTACGGTGACGTCATTTAACTTCCCAAGTTCTGCTTGTTTCTTAAGATTTGTCAACTCTGCTCGAATTTCGGAAGCATCTCGTGATATAATCGCAGGAGCTTGCTTTAAAATGTCATCAATTGATTCCTCTAAGACACTTCTTCTAGTTTCTGTACTCTCACGAAGTTCCAAAAGCGTCTTTTCTATCGAAGTAGATTCGTGAATAACAAGGCGATCCACAAGCTGTTCCAGCCGTTTGCAATCAACAGATATAATTCCAACCTCTTTCGTGGAATCCCTTATGGATGTTCTATACAAAGCTAATCTTTCCTCAAGAAGCTTTACCTTGCCTTCTATGTAGTTCACCTGTGCTCTCATTGATTCTGCCTTGTAACTTGCAATTTCGCGATAATCTCTTGAATGAGAATCCGTATGATTATGTCTGGGAGTTAAAACGGGTTCTTGAAGTGATTGTAACTCCTTTTGAAGGTCAATAGTTTTCTTCTTTTCCAAGTCAATCTGATACTGCAGTGACGCTACTTGTTCACATTTTGATCTGTATTCTTTGGTCTGATTTTGGAAGTCACCTTTGATTTTTTCCATGCTTTGTTGCATATCCGTGCACTTTCTTTTGTATTCTTCAATTTGTTTGATGTATTCCACATTTTGTCTTTTGATTTTCTGATATTCTCGCTCTTTCTCATCTACTGCCAATTTAACCTTCAATAAATCCTGTGCTAATTTTTCACTGTTAATAACATTATCTTGTGATTCATGTAAACGCCTGATGGCTTCTTCTTTTTCGTCTATTATCTTTGTTTGATCTTCCACCTTCTGTTGATATTCTTCCAGTTCAGTCTGCAAGTTATGGATTCTGATTTCAAACAGTTTGACTGTTTCCCTGTTTGCCTCATGGTCTTCCAGAAGAATTGAATGTCTTTTCTCCAGTCTTTCTCCACGTTTCTTATAAACATTCGCTAAATTTTCTTCGCTCGATTTGTAGTTCCTAATGATCTCATTCTTAAAAGAAAGTTCTTTCTGTAATGCAACGATTGTCTCGCGCAGTTCCGCTAGACTGGAATTATGGGAAGACTTGAGGGTGTTGTATTCAAAAATGAGTTCTTGGTTGTCCTGGATTAAACGATCATTGATGTAAGTCTTCAGAGATTTCAGCTCATCCTTTGTCAGTTTATTTGCAAGTCGTTTGTGTTCTCTGAATAGAGCTGAAAGGAAAAACAGTGGTTTATTATCTAGTGATTTATTATCAATTATAGAGCTTGCGTTACATATATTTGTACACATGAAATATTTCTAGATAGATTCTCACATTTTGTATTTAATAAAGGGAAAGAACGTTAAATATGAAACCATGTTTAAGAAACCACATCGAATAACCAATTAAGGGCATACGATACAGTTACAGGGGAGATAATAACGTTGTTATGCGGAGTGGTAACGTTTTCCCGATTTTCGTGACGTTGCTCAATTCGCGGGAAAAGGACGGTATTATTTTGAAACGTTATTCATTACGGTGAAATGCACTGTCCACGATCTTACTCATAACACATCTGTTAGATTGATATACAGTGTAAAAATTCAACAACGTACCCTTATATAGATAGCGGTGATTTATCGAGTTTTCTCAATTAAATTAAACAATATCATAAAAAATATCCCTTTTTATAAATTAAAATCATATTTGCCAACACATGTTAGACTATTATTTTACAACGCATACATTTTGCCTTATATTGATTTTTGCAGCTCTGTTTGGGGGAATTTACCTAAACAAGATTCAGATAGAATCATTAAACTACAGAAGAGAGCTGCAAGGATTATTCTTGAATGTGACATTTCAGTATCCTCACAATTTATGTTCACTTCTTTGAAATGGCTTCCTTTTACAGAGCGGGTTAAATATCAGAAAGCTATTCTAATGTACAAAATTGTTAATGAAATGGTACCTGATTATTTGAGGCCGAAAAGTGATATTATAAATACTTACAGCTTAAGATCTCAATCCTAAAACAATTTGTTTATACCGAGACCAAATACAAATTTTTACAAAAAATCATTTCATTATTCTGCTTATACATTATAGAACAACTTACCAACTGATTTAAAAATATCTAAAAGCTTAGACATATTTAAGAAAAAATGTTTCAACTATTTTTTGTCAACTTCTTAATGATCTATTATATATTTATAATTGTTTGTTTTATATGTATGTCATACTTAATATTGTTATATATTAATTGTTGTAAATATATTGATATTTAGAGGGCCCCAATGAGAATTAGACAATGTCTAATTGGGTTACCCTCTTTAAATAACGATTTTATTATTATTATTATTATTATTATTATTATATTATTATAAATAAATGTCATATTGTCACGGATGAAAATAAAGGATTTCTAGTCACTGGATGACGTCTTAATGAAGCGACGTCACAATATCACTTCAATGGCGTCGTCAAGTAAACAACTGGCGTATTGAAATGAAAAAATAATCCACATCTAAAATCTCTGTTTTTGAGTAGAAAATCTATATAATAAAAAGCATAACTAATCGGCTGTCATGAATATCAATAAAAATGTCACTCGTGTCGATCAACGCAGGGGGTTTAACTCGTTGCAGAACAAGTTCTGCAACTCGTTATTTCAAATCCTTCTGCGTTGTTCGGCACTCGTGACATTTTTATTGATATTCATTACGGTCAATTAGTTATACTATAATTATTGTATTCACAATTTTACACCTAGAAAAATGTGATATATGGTGGGGGGTTCGTCAGACGTTGAAATGTACTATGCAACTTCAATGATAGGTTGTGTATTTGAACAAGTCGCACAACTGTAGACTCCGTATTGTAAAAGTAGTCATTACTATAAAGTGTAAATACACCAGGATTAGTTAAATTTACGAGACATCAAATTGGTAAAATAGTTGGTAAAATTTTCGGGCTATCTGCTGTACCTTCTAAGATAAAATGTATGTTGTTTTCATTTTTTTATATGGTCCTTTAATTACGACAATCCAGGTTATTACTTCATTGTCCTAATTTTCCATGCTGTAACACTTGAATAAAAAACATTAAAGATTGGAACTAAACTGAGAAACTCCCTCATGCATAGGAAACAAAACAAAACAAAAAAAAACAAAACAAAAAAAACCCAAAAAAACATGATTATTGCTTTGATAAATTTTTCGACAGGTGTCACTAGGAACTCATTCTCCTCAGCCAACGATTAACTAGCACGTAACTGGTCGAATGTTATTTAGATTATTAAGGCTCAACTGAATTTACATAAATGGACATCGTCGTATGTATATGTCACGTTATATACGAATGTAGACCAGAGTTTATAAATTTATTGTCCTGCACCATGTGAGACCATTACTGAAATTAACAAGTAACTTGCGACAACCAATAATAAACAAATATTTGCGACACTAACTTGCACGACGAAGAAAAATCGGCGGATAAAAATGGCCGACATTATACCAAGAGAAAGACAACGCAACGTCATTTACCGCCAAAATATTATTTCGTGGTATATTTTTTGCAGTTTTTCTTAAATATCTTAAAAACTAGCACATGGACCCCCTATTTTCTCATTGGCTTTCAGAAGAAGGTCGCCGAGAGAACTAATTGTCAAATTATGAAGGAAAAATCAATAGGCAATTTTTTTTTTATAACTCGATTCCCATCCATGAATATAGCTATGATCTAGCTTTACATAAACAAAAACACCAAATAAGGGATATATCGGAGTTTGCTAATATGTTTTATCACAATCCCATTTAAAGGGCGACAAAACAAGCAATACAGATCAAAAAAAACAGAACTGAACTCGCCCAAGTACTAAGAAAATTACAAACATTTACAAATTTCCATGAAAATCGCAAATTATTTGGTTTTACCCCAAAATTAGCGATTTTCAACGTTAAATATCTCAAAAAGTAAGTCATAAAGGTATGTTTTTCTTTTCATATTTGGAATCCTCATATCAAAATTTACATTAAATCGAATTTCAGTGAAAAAATCAATACGGGATCTATGCTGTATCGTATGCGTACCCACATCTCATGACTTTGTTGTGCCAAGTTTTCTTTCAACTGACTCGACGAGTGCCCTGTGTTTTTTTTTATATGTGTCAGACTTTTTGTGAAGCGACGAATGACAACGATTGTAATGAATTATTGCCAGTTAATTTTATGCGTGTTGACGATTCCGCATCCATGAGAAAAAAAAATGAATATATACTAAAAAGGATAACAGGAAACACTTACAATGACCGAAAAACGTGCCACAAGGTACCAAAGAACTGCACAGGAAAAAAACAACAAATAAAAGACAAAAGACAAACGTAAACAACGATAGGAACTCGGGACAGTCGGACTTGGTACCGGCACTAGCAAAAGACTGTGGTAGAGTTAAACCGTTTAAGGGTACCCAACCCCCTTTCTCTGTCCCATTTTCCTATAGTATAGTAACGATGAATTCCTCTCAAACCGGTGCTAGGGTCCGTCTGAAATTTATTATGAGATATGAGCAAAGCCCATTGTTGAACGCCTCATGGTGACTTCAAGATGAAAAACAACTTTAAAACCGTTGTGCCATTTCTTGATTTACCGTGAATTTGTAGATACTTTGTCTCATTTATATCATATCTTTTTAATGTGTATTTTAGAAGTGTGAAATCTGCCCATTTTTTCATCTCTATACTCATATACACATGTCGGAAAATGAGAACTATAGAATATTCTAAAAGTATCTGTATGTTAGAAATCAAATGCACCTAGACAAGACAAAAAAAATCTCTCAAGAGTTTTTGAATCATTATCAAATTGTTTTTCAACCGAAAACGACATGTTTGCCTTGCTTGCTTCAACAGAAAATGTACATTATTACTACGGTAAAAAGTACAAATGGCAGTGATAGGTGACTGCATCATCAAATTGACACTTGGACCAACACATAACGGATTACTATCCTTGGTCGTGCGTCGTAACCCTGCATGTGCATTTGTTTATTCTCATGTTTCCTCAGAACTGTAAGTCGGATTGCACCGTAACTGTTTACATGGTTAATTTCTGTCTGTTTACTTAAATTTACAATTGTATTGATTTTAGAGATTCATTGAGCCAAAAATTTCCTATTTGTATTTCAAGACGTGTTCCATTTTTTTCGTAGAAATGATTTTTCTCTCGTAATTATTTAAATATTTCTTTTTTTTTTGTAAATTAAACATAAAGAACATCATCGTATTATATTTATACCATATACTACGTGCCTTGATGAGTGTATTGTAATTGTCTCTTTGACACATTCCCCGTTTCCCTTCTTTTTTTCTATATGTTGTTATTGTCTACTTTAGGTCTTCTTGTAGGGCAACGGATGACAACGACAGCAATAACTGTTTGCCAGTTGATTTAATGTTTGCAAACGACCCCGTTAATTTCCACAAAAGAAACATGGCTGTAGTGTTGTTCGACGTTTGATCTGCACTGATGAGACATAATTTGTCGAAATGCGCATATGCAGAAAATAAATTAACAGTAACTTCGGTATTTTGTTATTTATTCAGCAATGAATCCGCTAAGAGCGGTGCCAGAGGCCGTCTTGAACCTACCATGGGGTATAAGCAAAGCTCATTGTTTAAGACTTCAAGATGAAAAACAATAGAAGCGTTGTTCAATACTGCTGAAGTATTTTTTATAGACTTGTCTCATGTGTTTTCACACCATATCTATTCATTGTTTACAAGTTGATCGACTCTATATAAAGACAATTTGATTGTCTTAACATTTGCACTAGCTTCACGACATTAGAAGTGTACATACTGAAACGAAAAGACATAAAAATATTGTTTATTGTAGCGCCAGATGGAGTAAATTTGTGAGATATATAACATTCCGAAGCTCAGTACCTTGTTTTACAAGTTTTAAATATTTCATGAACAAATAAAGGCATATGAGGTAAATGTACATGGAAAGACCAATATCACGCGGTTCTATAATCCAATTACTATTCAATATCAATAGAGTACTCAACAAAAATAGCTCTTTGTGCTGAGAAATTCATCTGGACACAGAACTCGTTTTGGCCCGAAAAAGAACAAAATAAAATTTTGGAACACAATAAACGGGTAATTTTCGTCTTTATATAATCTGAGATATCGTTTGTTTTGCAAACTGATACTATGGTTCAAGCCATATCTTGTCCACCGTCATAATTCTTATAAAACCATTCAGTATCGATGATGCATAAAAAAATTTCATTGTTGAAAATACTTCGGGTTTATATCAAAGGAAGAATATTTAGATATGTTATTTAGTACCTTGTTTTATGTAGGTATCCATATTGTTTAGGCATAAAAAGAAATACACTAAAATAAAATCATTTATCATGGAAATTTTCACGTCCACCCTGAAATATATTGGAATACTTATGTTCAATTTACAACAATTAAAACGTCAATTTTAGCAAATGTGCAGTTTAAATAGTCGTAAAATCTATAGTTGTTCAGACACGTTTTGGGAAATTTATGACTTAGTATTTTCTGTTGTTATAAATATTTCTGTCTCAAAGAAGTTTCTATAGACCTACTGCAGTGATTTATATCAACCTAAACATGGTCCTTTATCGTAATTAGCCATATTATCATAAAATGGGTTGTTCTTCTTTAATATAATATAATGCTGTTTTGGAAAACAATGATTCATGTTTCTACTTAGACGTCTTATATGTATATAATATTGCAGATAAAGATCACCATGGGCACGATCATGGAAACCAAGGAATTAATTTTGAGAGACGTTCGAAAAATGTCACAGATCGTTACTGCAAAGAATAATTTCCAAAAAGGTACTTTGCATGATTATCTTTCTAAGCTCAGAGGAGAGAAAGAAAGAAAGAAAACAAAACAAAACAAAAAACAAAAAAAAAAAAAAAAAAAAAAAAAAAAAAAACATTAAATACAAAGATAATAAATGCAATTTTTAAGGACTTTTCACCAGTATAATGTCGCACCTTGTAACTTACTGTGAAAGTTCTTTTATTTATGGGTTTCAATTTGCATGGTTTTGCAAAAAAAAAGTTTTTGAATTTTTAAATTCTTAATTTGAGACTTTTTCCATTGCTTGCAAAGGGAAAATTTGTAATCGTTGGGTTTTGAATTTTATGGTTTAATCCAACCACGAAAACCACGAAATTGGTACCAAAGAATAAAAGTGCTTTCACAGTAGTTTAAAAAAATCTAGATGTAGCATTAAATAGTTCAATCTTACAAGAAACTATGAGATTGTCTTATATCGGGCATAACATCTTCCTGGAATGAATTAAATTTGGACATACTGAGTGTTCCATGCATAGCAGGAGACACCTACCCTGACAACCCATCTCCTTATGGAGTTTCGTGATCATGCCCACCGTATGACTCGAAGTTATATATGCTACCTAGAGTAGAGTAGGTCTAGGATTAGCAAGAGCAAGGTGAAAGTAGAGGTGCATCAATTTCAGCTTCTCCTGCTTATGGAGTGTATGTTTCACAGTTGATTCAATGCGTAAGAGATAACACAAATTACACAGACTTTCTTATTAGACAAAGTTATCTTCGTGACCGCCTTATGAACCAATGCTTAAAAAGTCGTCTCGTACAATTATCAAGAAGTACTTCAATAGACATCAGTCCCTGGTTGAAAAATTAGAAATTTCGTTCCGAGCTCTGATTCAAGATTCTTGTTTACTCAATACTTGGATTATCATTTCTTTTAACTGTCTACCACCTTTCCAAAGGTATTGCTGTTATGTTGTTACCAGACATTACCGCAATGGAAGGTTCGGCGTGCCATAAAACCGTTTTAACCCACCATTTGTTTTGAAATGCTTGTACAAGTCAGGACCATTGTAGTCGACAATTTATCCTGTGGTTTCCACCTGATTTGTCTTTTTGTCTCATGGACTTAGGCTCTTGACAGCTCTGTTCTGTAATTTTGTTATTATCCCTTTTTCAAAATCTAAAAGAAATGTTTTTTTTCCGAAATGTCATCTGTGTATTATTTTTTCTATAACAAAAAAAGGTAAATCGATCATCAATGTCAATTACGTGGACATCTGTCAGGTGTTTATCAGTAAAATACTTAAAATAATAAGACTTACTAATTGAAATCCGCCATGTTACCATGGAAACATAAATCTAAATTACTAGTGATCGATGAGAATTTCACAGAAATTCACCACCTAAACAGGATATCTACCTGACATAAGTTTAGTCATTAGCAAACCACTTTATTTCCGAAGTACAGTTTTGTCAATAATAGAAACATCTTTATTATGGAAAGAAGAAATATATCGGTTTGCTTTATTTTATGATTTTTTCTTATATAAAAATAAAGTAGTTAGACAAGAATTAAGTCAAATTCTTTACATTTATAAAGGTTCGAGCTTAGATTTTCAGAAGCATTCGATATCCTTGGGTTTTAACCATTCAAACAATTTTAAATATTTTTGCACATGGATCATATTTTCTTGCTCATAGGACACTTAAAGATGCAAAAAAAGTAAATGTACAAAATTTCATTGCTTCCAATTATAATTTCATATCTTTAAAGGCATATCAGCAGCTAATGGAAAATGAAGGAAAACTCTAGAGAAGTCTATTTCCCGCCAAAATTTTAAAGTCTTAAATTTAAAAAAAAATTACATGGATTTTCAAAATTTTTTGCTTAAGTTGTTCCTTTACCAATGCTTTTCGAAAAAAGGTCAAAATTTTGAATTTAATTACAAATTTTCTGACACTCGTACTCCCTTAAACTTTGTAGATACTTTTTATATCATGTCAAGTGTTTGTTCAACTTTAAGCATTGAATAAGCATCAGCTTTACACGTATTTCGGTTTATGGACTTCCAAATGTTTGGAAGTTAATTTGCACTGAAGAGACATAAGTTGTCGAAATACGCATATTATGCAGAACCAAAGTTAACAGCAATTTCGGTATTTTGTTAGTCATTTACACTGAATGATGAACAGAGAACACAGATTTTTGAACAGTGGTTGTTCATCTTCAAGTACTGGTTTAACATAATGCTGAACAAGGAACAGATATTGAGGAACATTCAGATCATGCCCTGTGTTTATTCATCTTCCAGTTGAGCATTGATAATATCCAATGCTGAAAAAGGAACCAAAATTGAAGTACGTATTAGTTCATGTTCAGTGTTTTTTTAATTTTACAAACTGCCTTCGTTATGCTCACTGATGAATGAGGAACAGAAATTGTAGAAAGTTTTATTTGTTCACCGTAAAGCATAGGTTATACGATATGATAATAAAAGCTGCAGAAAATGTAGAATATTAGATAGAATATCCAATGAATGCTAATCTTAACGCATAGGTTATACAAAAAATGTTGATACAGTTCATATTATGTTAAAACCAAATTATGACCAAGGACAAATATGTAGTATATTTTTGTAATATATCCAATGTTTGTTCATCTTTCAGCAATGCATCTACCAAATGATGAACAAGGAACAGAAATAGTAGTACATCTTATAGTATGTTCAGTGTTTGTTCATCCTATTGCATTTGTTTATGCAGAATGATAAACAAGGAATAGAATTATAGCACATTTGATATAATGTCTATTGTTTATCGTAAAATATTAATTAAACATAATGATGAACAAAGAAGAGAGATTACATTTTATATCATGTCCGTTGTTTGTTCATCTTACAGCATTGGTCATACATGTACTTATTTATGTACAAGGAAAGAAAGCTACAATTCATTATATATCATGTCTAGTGTATTACATAGTGGAGATAACATTAAACACCTACAATGGCCGAAAATTACAATCATATGCCATTATCCATAAGGGAACTGCACTAGAAAAATAAAAAAAGACAACACAAAAGACCAGAGACAAACATTATTAACGACAGAAACTCGGGATAGCCTTACTTAGTATCGGTACCAGTGGTAGGATTAAATGAGGTTTTTGGGTACCCAAACCTTAAATGTTTTATTTTAAAACATTCGTCAAAACATTAATAATAACTACTGATGAAGAAAAATAAGAAATTACCATACGTCTTGTATCCTCTCTAGAGTATGTTAATTTTCGAGCATTGGTTATACCTTATAATGAACAAAGAAAAGAAATTAAAGTGCGTTTATATCATGTCTGGTGTTTTTCCTTCTCTAAATGCATTGGGCATACCTAATGCTGAACAAGGAACAGAAATTATAGTTAATTTTATATCATGTCCAGTGCTTGTTCATCTTACAGCATTTTATAACATCTTTAAGTTTATGGTTGAAGTTGTCATAGTGGTCACACACAGAAACTAAATTTATAGTTACTGCGGTATTTAGTTATTTAACACCCATTCCCATGTTCTAGGGTCGAATGTTATTGCTGTGGTCAGTTTTTTACGTCTGATATATCTACAATGTAGACATTTGACATCGATGAATCTAACATATTATGAAAGTTTTGGGGGTTAATCTTGACTTCATTACAATAAAAGTTTTGCCACTTGCTTCACCGCAGCAAATAAACCAAGGCTATTATGGACTAGATGTGCACTTGTCTCTCGTTTTTGAATCATCCCTTTTCGATTTTCTGCTCAGTTGCCCGCTAGTTGAAGGTCATACAGCCAAAATGTTTGGCACTTATCCTCCTACTCCTTTTTACTGAAGAGACATAAGTTGTCGAAATGCGCATATGCAGAATTTTAAATTTTCAGTAACTTCGGTATTTTGTCATTTTTTATATTTTGTAATTAGTACATTTTCGTCATTTTACCTTTCAGTTCGGGATCAAAATGACCATGTGAATTAAGCGAATGAAAATTTGACGTACACGACGGAGGCCAAGTTTGGCTTAATTCCATAGGAACATAAATTGCAGTCAATTTCAGCAGATGAACAGCTTTTTGGCTATCAGTGCAGCGCAAAAGCAATAAAAAGGTATGTTTATTATTGGATGTTTTCATTATCAAGACTTATAGATTTCACTTTATATTCGACTTTACATCAACGTTTTTCTTCGTCAGAGATTTTTTGGGTTTTTAATCAGTGGGAATTATTTGAAAAATTTGGCCTGAAGATAGTGAATAATTAGTTGTATCTTGAAAGCAATGTCCAAGTTTGTCAGTCGACAACTTCCTGTTTTCTGATAATTTAATCTGTTAGATCAACCCAATTTTTTGAAAAGATATCTTGGTTTATACTCATGGGAACGTGGGGACCATTTGGTATTTAGTCAAATGCTTGACAATGACGGGTTGTATCTGGTGTGTGATTTTCAGGTTTATCAAACCTCTTCCTACCAAGACTATGAAAAATAAAGTCTGGTAGCACCCTTCCTGACTTTGTCAGTATTTCAGTTACTTGAGTGGAAAATCGTGTTGCAAAAATACTAATCATGCAAGGTTTCATATTTTCACTTCATAAATTTACAATACACTGTACACAAACGCCCAAAATCGAGTGGTTCTCTTTCCATTGTGCACATACGTTGTTCAATCGTTCATAAATATTCTCTTATGATTAAAAAATGATAATATACAGTGCAAATAAGAAATTCTGAAATGTACATAAAAGGGCGTATGATTATTTTTCCACTAAGCCAAATTAAACAGTTTCGAGTGTGAAAATACTTTCAATAAAACATGCGACAGAAATCAATTACTTTTGCATACTATTATATAATAAGTGTTTGAAAACGACAACTTGATTAAATTTTCAGTAATATCCACGTTTTATCATTTGAACAGGGATCAGTATTAAATTCCAAATTTTATTTGCATTAGTTTTGGTAGTTTTTAACGCGCAATATCAGATGAATTGCAAAGTAAAGTCGGCTTTTAGTTTGAATATTATCAATTGTAATATCAAATCTGAAATTAAATCTGTTAAATGAATACTTAAATCTAAACAGTTTGAATGGTGTCATTTGTATAAAAGAGCTGGTATTATAATAGGTACTATCGCCTGCACTCGTTTCTAATGACTGATTTATATACGAAACTCCCTAAACTATGTGTATTAACAAAATACTCTGATAATACAGAATAAAATGATAAACGCAATCTAAGATTGCCGAGAGCCCACCCCGGAGTTTATTAGCAGATATACAAACAAACAAAAAATATGATCGCATTACCAAATGTTCTTCTAGCGAAACATTAGAAAAATATAAATGATAATTAAATACAAAAAACCTACAAAAACTCTGTCTACAACGATCCCACCGGCCAGGTAAAACCAATAAAAACGATCAATGATCGGGTCGAACTACATTTCAAACACAGTCAAAAAGAGTATATTTAAAATTAAGTGAGAAAAACTTGGAACCCTGTGTCCAAAACCCAAAGCTCGAAAAATCGCCTCGAGAGAAATACTTTGGACAGTATTTTTCTAAATAAAAAAATGTATTCAATATGAATAAAGGTCAATCAGAGATTGCAATCCCCCCGCTCCCCTTTTTTGGACCAACACTAAAGTTTGGTTTTGAAAATGTATATATATATGAATCATCAATAAAAATTCAATTTAGAATTAAAGTTTTTTGCCATCTGACTTTTGAAAATGATCATCATTGCTGTTAGGAATTGAAAAAGATATGGTTGCTAGGTAGAATTCCAAAGAATTACAGGTCTTTAAGACTTTCAGGAAATTTACCAAAATAAGAATCAAAGATTTTTGCAATCTGACTTTTGGAAATGATCTTCATTACTGTTAGAAATTGAAAAAGATATGGTTGCTAGGTAGAATTCCAAAAAATAACAGGTCTTTAAGACTTTCAGGAAATTTACCAAAATAAGAATCAAAGATTTTTGCAGTCTTTCTATTGAATACAATAATTCTTAATGTAAGGAATTGAAATAGGTATGATTTCTACGTAGAATTCCAAAAAAATAACAGGTCTCCGAGAGTTTCAGGAAATTTACAAAATTAGAATCGAAGTTTTTTGCAATCTGACTTTTGAAAATCATCATTTTTACTGTAAGGAATTGAAAGAGATATGGTTGCTAGGTAGAATTCCAAAAAATAACAGGTCTTTGAGAGTTTCAGGAAATTTACCAAAATTAGAATCAAAGTTTTTTTGCAATTAGCCTTTTGAAAATGATCATCATTACTGTTAGGAATGGAAAAAATGTATGGTTGCTAGGTAGAATTCCAAAAAATAACAGGTCTTTAAGACTTTCAGGAAATTTACCAAAATAAGAATAAAAGTTTTTTGCAATCTGACTATTGAAAATCATCATCATTACTGTTAGGAATTGTAAAAGATATGGTTGCTAAGTAGAATTCCAAAAAATAACAGGTCTTTAAGACTTTCAGGAAATTTACCAAAATTAGAATCAAAGTTTTTTACAATCTAACTATTGAAAATGATCACGGATATAATAAGGCGCCAAAAAAAGATATGGTTGCTAGGTAAAATTCCAAAAAGTAATGGGTCTTTGAGAGTTTCAGGAAATTTACCAATATAAGAATCATATTTTTGAAATTTAAGTGTTCATACTAGTTGATGACGTTAAAGAGTTGCTTAATTATATGATTTCATGTTAGAATTTCAAAAATTATTGGTCTTTGACATTTTCAGGAAATTTACCAAATTTGGCACCGAAGCCAAAATTATAAATTCTTATCTTGGATTAAAAAAGCGATTCAAGTAATTCACCATGAAA
>MJUU01044041.1:19769-34036 GCA_002080025.1 Modiolus philippinarum | reverse complement strand
ACACAGGACTTCTGTCGTGACTAAACAAAATATTCAAAATAACTTTTTAAATTGCTCCTTTCTTTTCATAAACTTCCTACGGCTGTAGACTGAGTACGTCGACAGAGTAATAGTTTACTGTTTTTCATAAATAATGAAAAGATATGGAGTAAATGCAAATGAAACAAAGCCTTTACAAATATATTATAAAACAGAACAAGAGAACAAGACCTTTCTTCGTTGTTCTTCATCTTAAAGCCTTTAATGATGAATGTTGCTCAAACCTCATAGTCAGTTAGTGTTGGCCTCTATCACCGGTTTGAGCTAAATTTCATTGCTAAATGTTAAACAACGCTACATCCAGACAATTTCCCCAATAGAAGCTGAATCTAACAAATAAAACTTACAAAACGGCCAATAAAAACAAACACAACATATAAACAAGCAACATGTACTCATCAAGTGCAATTGCAAGAATTGCACCACCCCCAGAAAAAAAAGCCACTAGAAGTGGGAGTATATCATTTGGAAATTACAATAATAAAAATGCAAGTGTATCTATTTGAGAACAAGACCGCCATTACTGAAATATAAAGAGAGTAAGCATCTCTCAGGCGGATGATATTTTACGGCCATGAATTATTCGCTATCTAAGAAACGATATGTCCAAGATTTACATTGTATCTACGAAAGACTCTTTGCTATACTCTGGGATGGTCAACTCTAAAGTCTAATATAAACAAGTCGGATGAGACGTTTGAGAGAGGTACATTATACTGGTTTTCAAACTCGCGATAGCAACCATAGAATTTGTGGATAGTCAACTTAATATCCCTGATGACGAAGTTTTATAGTACGTAATAAACACTTATTGGTGAGGTGGTCATTTTCTGAGGATGCTCTGTCCTATCGTGTCAGTTGAGAAACATGTTACAGCCTATCAGCAACGGATGTAACTCTAGGATGACTTACATGTAGGAAAATAAACTGAGTTGTGTCTGATGTATATTAACTTACGTCTAAACTCGTTTAATCATAGTATCTTTGAATTCTTTGTAATGTTTAAAGTGCAGTATGTGCATTAAGAGTCTGAAATTATGTTTATCTATTGCTATACTTGAAACATCACAAACATATCATATGACTTCTTTCATTTTCGTGATATATAACCGTAACGTGTTAATTATGATGGAATTCCGGATAAACCATTTATGTTCAAGGTTTATTTCCTTTTGATTATCATTTGATATCTGCCGTATAAGTGGTGAAGTTGGACCATAAATTGTTTGTGTTAAAAGTAAATCAACTTACAACAGACGTATTTTGTTAGTTGTAATGACATGTCTTACTTCCATTTAAATTTCGCGTTTATTGTTTATCGTTAAGAGGTTTCCTTTATTACATAAGAAATGAAAAAAAAACTTCAAGAGCATTGTGGCAATATTTGCTTCACATAAGATATAAGTGAACATCTGACTCTTTAATATAATATAATTTTATTTTACCCAATTAATTGTTTTTGTACAGTTATCATATGACAGTGTTATATAGTACTGGTAAGTGGATATTCGTTTCCCCAAAACATGCAAGAGGTCTTAACGCGAAAGTCCCGAACTGATTGGTGTATGATTAAAGAACCATCTTTTTGTTTTAAGATTAACAAGAACAATGCCAAGTTCCATTATATTTCAAAATCGAATATATTTCAATATTACAGACTGAATGCATGAAACAATTAAACAAAGAAGGGATATGGAGTAATGCATATGAGCCAAAATCTCTACAAATACATGGTAATACTTAACAATGGAACAACGCTTTTATTGTTGTTCTTCATGTTGAATCCACTAATAAACCTGTTATACACTTCCCAGGTAAAAGAATAAAGCACATAACACAAAAATCTTGTATGTAAATGTGGAATACTACATATTGCTGTAACAATCAATTTATCTGGCTCAGCTGTTATCACATTTTGAGTTGCTACAGAACTGCGTGATATATTGGTAAAAAAAATGAGGAACATTCGAATCTCACAATCCGTTCAACACATATAACATATATATTTTCACAAGGTATCTAAGGAGAGGAATGAAATCAGGTTTGTCAATGGGAAAAGCGTTTGCAGCCATTCTTGCAACTGCCTGTTTAAACCTACCACTAGCTCTTAGCTTTGACGGTACCAAATGGGAGTAATAACACAATTACCTAACATAGTAGTTCATGAGACAAAATGACAAATCAGGTGGAAACAACCGGATAAAATTGTGGGCTGCTAAGGTCCTGACTCGGTACAGGCATTTCAAAAGAAATGGTAGGTTAAACCTGTTTCATGGTGCGCCAAACATCCCCTTCCATTGTGGTATTATCCGGTAGGACCTCAACAGCAATTGCCATTGACAGGTCGTACGAAAGTGAAATTAAGTAAAAATGAGGTTTTTAAAGATCTGTTTGGTGGCTGATTGCTAAATGTTATTTTCTAACCCTAAGACACATCCAATTAATATCCATGGTACATGTTATTTCTCTAACCCTCAAACAAGACCAAGGTGAAAGTTTGAAAAAAACATATATTTATCTCTTTGTACACAGATATCACAACGTTAAATCTGTATCACAAACATCATCGACATAGACAAAACTAAAAATAACATTGGGATACATAAGATAACACAGAAAAAAAAGCACCGACAATAAACTGTAGAACGACTATCCCGAGTTCCCACTGTTGTCTACGCTGTTTTTCTTGTGCGGTTCCCTGGTGGGTTATGGCATTTGATTGTAATTTTCGGCCAGTGGAAGTGTTTCCAGTTTTCTTCTCTCCATTAACTGTCATGTGAGAAATCATATATCCAAAGTTTCACCATAGCCGAAAACAAGTAAAAACGGGAGTTCAGATGAAACTCCGCAATACCTTGGTGTAGTCAAATGTAAAAGATGTCAGTCACAAGTTGCGAGACTGTTACGTTAAACTGAACAACCAACTCATGGAATTTACGGAGTGTGAAAATCTGACGTTTCTCTTCATATATTTGGAGTAGTAGTTTTCTGGGTAGTAATATTTTACGAAAGGATATGAAGTAAATGAACATCATGAGACCATAGCACAGATGTTAACTCCAACTGCAATTATTTTTTGAGCTGTATGGCCATTTCGGAAATTAATTCCTCAGCAGCAGCACTAGAACCCAAACATAAGAACTCCACGATTTCAAAAAATGTTTAAAATGCATAAAACCAAACGAATTCCGAATAATCAGTAATATAAAATATAGCTATGAACAACACTGCGATGAAGGGGGTTAAACATTAGGTTTTAAAATTTATATGAATTAAGGTAATAGTAATAAACAAAGTGTACATATGAGATATAAAAGAGCTGACTTTTTTATGTACTGTAAATTACCAGTTTACTATCTATAGAATGATACTTTTAATTTAAACAGTATAAACAAAAGTATAAGATTCTTTAGCTGCTGCGACGACAATATCTGTATCGTTTTAGGTAGATAGACAGTAATCTTTAAATCCATGAGATTTCGTTGTAAGTCGGCACAATTGAAGAACCAATCCTACTTACCCGAAATCTGTTATAAAAATTATAGGTCACCATGCTTGCTTTTTCTAGAATTGAGATCAAAGTTTGCTCATTTTTAGCCATTTTGTCACCCAAATTTACATGATTGCACGGGGAAAATATGGAAAGGCAGTTTTTAGCTTAATAGAAATAAACATTTTATCCATGAGAATTTGATTTTTTTTTGTGGAAAGATAGTTTATGATGTAATTTATTGGTTATAATTAGAAAATGTATATGTCACCATGCTTTTAACGGAGATATTTTACAAAGTATCCGGATTAAACATTATTTACGGAAAAGGGAGTTAATTCGCGGCAAAGTAAATGAAATATGACGTTTTACATCTGTCATTCAATTATGACGTCAAAAAGGAATAGCCTTCAAATTACTGTTCCAGCCCGAAAATCAAGCTTACCCCGTATCCTACTCTAATTTTTCTAATGCGCAATTGAATTGCGCAGCGCAACAGTGTCTATCTACCTTAAGACAAAGCATCCATCACCTCATTGTTATTGAAAATATTAAATATTTTATGAAAGGATATGGAGTAAATGAACATGAGATCATAACACATATGTTAACTTCAACTGTAAAAATTTTAATGAGCTGTATGGCCATTTCGGAAATTAATTCCCCATCAGCAGCACTAGAACCCAAAATAAAGGAAATCCATATTCAAAAAATGTTTCAAATGCATAAAACGAAACGAAACCTGATTTCTTAATGCTCAAAGATTCTTCTGGCAAACCATTGTTTGTATACGATTTTCAAGAATATGTCACAAGTACTTCCTGACTATCGAACCTTACTATTAACAGTTTTACATGAAAGGATTTTTATGCTATTGGTGTTTCTGTATTGTTGTAGTGATATTTGGCAAAGAGATTTGTTTACAGAATCGACTGATTAATGAGGATCTGACACTTTTTTCATTCTTTTTGTAATTGAAAAATGTTTTGTCTTAGTAATCCATTGATGTTTAGTAATTTAAACCTTTACGTTGGTGTACTGCCTGCTATGTTTTCAGACCCATGCCGTATCAACATCCGGTTCTAGGGGACCTGAAGTAATTAATCATTAATTTTTTGTTATATTTTCTCCACAACTACAAATGTGTAAATCAGAATTAATTGATATTTGGCATAAATCTCCACATTGGGGTATTTTACTGTTTTGTATCGATTTTACATTCCTACTGCATTACTTCCTGTTTAAGGAGGACTTGACATTTTTACATATTAACAATTAACGTTCCATTTCTTTTTTTCAGCTACGACGAACTAAATATTAATACCTAGTTGCAAATTTATTTGATTTCCCCTGTTTTGTTGAATTGTCCTCTACTGCTACTATATCCAATTTTCGAAAGACAAAGACGTTGGACAAGGTTTCGCCAGTAGATCGAATTGTGCCTAAATTAACTTAACAATCAAAGGATATGGAGAAAATGCATATGAGACAAAGTCTCCACAAATACATGCTTAAACCAAGCAATGGAACAACGCTTTATTGTTGTTCTTCGTTCATTTATATTAACTTCGTTGCAATACTTTTTGATTGCTTTTTTTTAAAGTACACATATTATATTCTTTTCATTACCTTAGTTTCTACCTATCATAGATTGACAGATTTCATGCAATATGGATTTGTTTTCGGCACGAAAACAGTTGTTGAAATCATTTGTCCCGTTTCTATGCTTCATGTGACATTTGTTTCGTTCATGGGAATTGACAAAAAAGTATATCAAAATTTACGCACTGAATTGAGTTTATTTTGATGTTCTTCTTGCCAACAGGCACAAATAATAAAATTGCCAGTCTTGATCCAAACTGATCGCAGAAAATTATTCTAGAGAATATAAATAATAATTCTTTTCCTTTTATTCACTACAACAAAAGTTTACAAAAGAGATGTCAAGGAATAACAAAGTACCTAGGTTACTGTAAATTTAGTTGCTGCATTTCGACAACTTATGTCTCTTCAGTGCAGATCAAATAAAAATAATTGGAAGACCATAATCCAACAATTTAAAATCTGGTAAAGAACAAATAACTAAATACCGAAGTTTCTGTGAATTTATTTTCTGCATATGCNAAATAACCAATAAGATCTAAATGTAAAGCCAAAACCAGCCAAGGACAGAGCTTTGCATGTGGGAGATACTCCTTAGTTTTCAGCAAAATTTACAAAAAATTAGATATTGTAAGGTTCCAAATAGTATCGGCTTTCGGGTCAGCACCGAAGCACTGACTACTGGGCTGGTGGATACCCTCAGGGACTAACAGTCCACCAGCAGTGGCATCGACCCAGTGGTAACAAATAACTATATACCGAAGCTTCTGTGAATTTATTTTCTGCATATGTGCATTTCGACAACTTATAGGAACGAACACAACATCAATAAATTTGATTTATAATCTTCCCCTGCAATGGTAGCCTTTACTATAAAGATAAAGCCCTACATATATTGCTATGCTGTATCATGCATATACTATACCGGATAAAAATGTAAGCCACGCCCACTTCCTGTATTTATGGACAGACAGAATTCCTTATAATATTAATTTTAAATCATATTTCCATAAAATGAAGTTGCTTTATGTATTGCAGGATAAATACAATATATAATTGGTGTTTTCAGACATCAAATGTATTTGCACTCGGCACGAAACAGATTTGAATGCTCGCCAAAGGCTGGCAAGTCAATCCGTTTTTAGGTCTTCAACCCATACAGTTGATATCTAAAGACACTAACAATATATTGTCTATTTATCTGCAGGGGTTACATTTCGATAATTTTGAACCTTAGTAAAATTCACATGACAATACGTCACTGACTACGACAACTCACATATCCGACAATAATCTTAATATATCAATTTTCTTACTTTAACGCACATAAAACATATGAATAAACACACCTATTCTATCAGATATATTTCTGTGATTCTATATTGCTTTTATTAATCTTCGTGTTATTTCAACGTTGACAAAATATTCCCTATAATACCTATTTGGACCACTTGATTTAATCATTGTCATACCCAGTATTCTCACATCTTATTAAAAATGAATGTCTGTTTACATTCAATCCTTTTCTGCTGATAGATTTATAAATGACATATGTTTAATGCCCGAAATCACACGAATTGTTAAATAAATGATATTTAAAAATGTGCCTTTCCATGTTTGAATACGATCAACGATAAGCGATATTGAAATTAAATTCTTATATCAATGAAATGAAATTTTACATAGAATTGATTGATGTCTCTTTCTCAAAAAACTATTTCGATAACAAGATTATAAAATATTAAAATCGCAGGTTTTTACTTCGACAATTTTTATCTCCCTATCGTAGCAAGATGCAAAATTGCGATCATAAAGATCATTAGTTCTTTCGGAAATAGAATACTACGAGGGCATTTTTGTACAGAATTATTTTGTTCTGAACTGATTTAGGCTTTTCACTTAAAAGTAGCAGTTGTTTTGTTCTCTATCAGCATTTGCAAATATTTTGGTTAATATAGTTTTCGAAATTTAATGATTCGATATGCACTGAAGAGAATTCAGTTGTCAAGACCATTTGCAGCATCGAAATTTATGGTAACTTAAGTTTGTTGTTATTCATCACAACTTTTTATACTTTATTACTCCTATAACGTTTCCAAATAAATAGTCTCCAAAGATTTAGTGCTAACATAAAACAGGTACTACCGTAAACAGAACAGGTTCAAGCCAGTCAAATGAAAAAATGTACTCATCTTTTTTTTCGAGGGTTTTGATCTCATTTAAAAAGGTTTTTTTATTTGTTTTTCGTGGTTTGACCGAAAACCGAAAACCGATTTTATTTGAAAATTTGCAATATCTATATTTCAGTTATTTTCTTTAAATATAAGGAGTATCTCCCTCTTGCATAGCTCTGTCCTTAGCTGATTTTGGCTTTCCTATTTAGACCCTTTGGTAATTTGTTTTCGATCAGCTTTACACATATTTTGGTTTATGGATTTCCAAACGTTTGATTTGATCTGCACTGATGAGACATAAGTTGTCGAAATGCGCATATGCAGAACCTAAATTCACAGTAATCTCGGTATTTTGTTATTTGACATATCAAACCAAAAACATTGAACTTCTAGGAAATTACTTTTCCTTTAATTAATTGAATCTTTACGCTTTTAACAATTAATACACCATTTATTAATCCTAAACGTGATGCTCCAGACAATAACTTCAAAGAACATTGCAGAATTTTTGACGTTTTGAAACCTTATATTGAAATATGTTGGAGTTTCTAAATCGGACCTAGTTTGAACACCGTATCTTGTTAATATATTTGTGAATTTTATTAATGCTGCTTTTTTCAATGAAGTTCTTTTGAATGCATCAGATTTTGTTGATTAAGTTTTGATGTCATATGGATACAATACTTTGTAGTGCTTTAATTATATTAGGTTCTGATATGTGTTGTAATAATTATGTTCTAGTATTTTAACTAAATATCTAGTTTGAATTTAGTATGTTTTTCAGATAATTTAAAAAAAAATTTTCTTTAAGATTCAACAAATTTTATTCAACATTACCTGTCTAACAAAAACCCTAAATAGCTCAGGCAAGCTAGATCTAGATGGGTACATTTTGGTTGATTCAGATTTATTCTTAGACCCAGACCTAGTCACAAAAGCTTCTATTCTAGTGTCTGAATAAGAAAAAGTTTGAATGTTGAATTTTGAAAATTGCATTTATTGTTCTTGATTCAGACCTTGTTTGGAATCCGTTTTTTTTGCAATTTATTTGATTTGTGCTTTGATGCCTCATTTGTCCTTCCACATCTCTTTTTGAAACTGACCTTTTTTGAATATCGTATCCTGAAATACCGACGTTGCAGCATAAACATACTGTACACGTGTTTCAAGTGTAACCTCTCACTAGAAGCATTATAATCAAATAATATGGAAAGCCATAATCCAAAAAGTAGGCTTTGAATCCGATCTTCAATTTATCACTGTATTTTGTTAAACAATTTCAAGAGTTTGATTTATATTTAGTTGTGATATTGCATATTGGGTTATTCATTTCTATATTATGAATTAGATCATGACTGGATATCATATTTTATAAGCATCTCAGTGTCTGAATCAGAAAAAGTTTGAACACCAGATTTTCTTTCTTGTATCACATGTGGTCTAATACAGTATTTCGTTAGTTACACTCTAGTTTTTTTAAATCATACGTATATGCTGAAAATAAATTTACAGTAACTTCGGTATTTTGTTACATGGTTTGAATACAGTATTCATTAATTGGACGACACTTTATATGTGAAAATAACCAAATACAGATACTTAATCACCGGCAACTTTGTATTTTCTTATTCAGTTCTACTTTTCTGATCAGATTTAGTTTGACTTCAATATTCCGTTAATCAGTTCTATGTTTTGAATCAGATCTAGTTTGAATACTATTGTTTGTTCCTTGTAGGGTTTTAAATCAAATCTTATTTGGATGTTTTTCTTTTATCAATTCATACTGAAACTTGAAATATCTAAATTTTACAAAATTTTGTTTAAAACTAAGAACTATCTCCGTCTTGCAAAGCTCTATCCTTAGCCAAATTTTGGCTTTTCTATTTCGATCCCTTTGGTTATTTGTTCTCTTTAAGCTTTTACAAGTTTTTCGGTTAATGGACTACCATATGTTTTGATTTGATCTCCACTGATGAGACATAAGTGGTTGAAATGTGCATATGCAGAAAATAAATTAACAGTAACTTCGGTATTTTGCTATTCCTTTCTAGTGTTTGTAACGTAAGTGGATATATATATATATATATATATATATATATATATATATATATATATATATATATATATATATATAAATGTGACGATCGTACATTGTTATAATAATTGGTATGTTATCCGTTTGGACCTATAGGAATTGGCATAAGAAAGATTTCAGTGTGATGTGAAGTCATCAATCCATAATCATTAAATTTTAAAAATGAAAATTAATTTCTAAAATTGTAATTGTACTAGATTAATAACAATGATATAAATTATTCTGTTGTCATTTAATCTGATAGTTACAACTATTAAATAATCTATTTACTCCACAAATAGAAGTAAAATGGAACAATGGTAGCTATGATAACTTGTAAAGTAGTTCATATTTGTAGTTTTGTTTTGGTTTTGAACTGTAAATATTCCAAAGTTAATACCACTCCTGGTGTCAAGTACTAGGTCATCATTTCAAGCTTTATATCCCAAGCTAAATGATCCAATGGATTTAGGCCTATAATTGAAACTTTCAGTCATTGTAGGTGTTTCCAATTACCTTTAAAATAATTCTTTCAAATATCCTACTACCGGGAAATCTGAATGTTAACCATCAGATGCGCATAATGCATTGTCTTTATCTTTTATTATACCCCTGCTTGGATAGTGGGGATATATTGTGATAGGAATGTCCTTCTGTCCATTGGTAACATCTGAGGTTAACCAACGGATGGATTTCATGAAACTTTAAATTGATATTTGGGACATATTGTGGATATAGTCCTCCTATTTCAGAATTCGATTAGATCAAATTTGGGTGGGAGGGGCAAATTACAAAATATATTTGGATATAAACGCAGATTTTTAAACTCCTTTTGCAAATCGATAATTTCTGGAATCATATGGGGGAGCAGATGTATATAGTAATGATCTTTACTCACAGTTTATGTAGTTTTATAAATCACATTACTAGTATGTGATTTTGCATGAGACATATATTCCCTTGTCTAAGAATAGTTATACTTGTTATGCCATCACGAATTACTAATGTACCATATAAATAAAAACCGAAGTTACTGTGAATTTATTTTCTCCAAATGCGCATTTCGACAACTCTTCAGTGCAGGTAAAGTTAGTCGTTTGGAAGACCATTAATTCAAAAATGTTAAAAAAACTGACAGAGAACAACTAATCAATATGATCTAAATGTAAAGCCAAAATCAGCTAAGGACAGAGCTTTGCATTAGGGAGATACTCGTTAGTTTACAACAAAATTTACAAAAAGTTAGATATTGCAAGGTTTGTTCCTTCAAAAATGGCAAAAATGGCTCTTATTCATTTTTGTTAAGATTTTCTTAATCTATATATTTTATGAAACATATTATAAAATGAATAACATTTTACCACAAACGACCCATTTAATTGTGAAAACTCGGATTTTGTTTCCATTTGGCATCATAAAAAACATAAGTTTTTAACCAAAGCTTTTTTTCAACTTGGGTTTAAATTCATACAATAACAAAATTAACCATTTACTAGTAATTTTATTAAAAAATAAAATAAATAAATGAATAAAATAACAGCGAAAAGTTTAGAAGAAAATCTAGCTTCGGTTAATTTGTAGATCAGTATAAACACATTTGACTCTGACATGGAAGATTTCACTAAAATAGTGCGGCACATATTAGGATTACTTAATTTAATACGATTGTTTGCAGAGAACCAGTGTACCTTGTACTCAGATTTACGTTTTCAAGTGACAGATAATGAGAAACACATTAAAAATGTCATAAACTATATGACATGTCTGATGAGATGAAATAATGTGAAATACTATAATTTTCTTTATTACCCGCATTTTTCATACAGTCATTGTAAATAGGAATCGATTTTTATCATGCAGTGTCTTTCAATTAGAAAAATAGATGATGCTATTTAATGCAATAGTCTATTTCATACACAGCGCTATCCGTAATTAACATTTCATCTATCATTTGTATTAATGAAAATAATATCTTATATCCAGTAAAGCTTCCATCAATGAGAAGTATAATTACACCTTTATTTCTTGCTTTAATAATGTTTTTTTCAATTAAGTCATTTTGTTCTGACAAAGGTATTTGAAAGAAGAAAATGGATATTTGTTTTAAAAATTATTTGTTTTGTACAAAATAGGTGTTATATTTTTGAAATCTGTCTAAGGAGGAGATATTACAGAACCATAAATCTGTTTTGCTTTCCTTTGGGATTTCAACCAAAGATGAAGACACAGATCTCCCTTCCTTGTACTGGGTACCAAAGTTACACAAATGCCCATACGAAAAAAAGGTACATCGCTGGATCTGCAAAGTGTTCAACAAAACCTCTTTCTAAGCTTTTAACCTCAATCCTGACAGCCGTAAAAGAGGGCCTTCAAAAATACTGTGATACTAGCTTTTCAAGAAGTGGTGTAAATGAAATATGGATATTAAAACTCTAAAGATCTGCTTGACATCCTAAAATCAAGATCATTATCGCATTGTAACAGCATTAAAACCTTTGACTTTTCCAAACTTTATACTACCATTCCTCATGAACAACTGAAATCTCGACAGAAAGATATAATTCATAGATGTTTCTCCCGTAAGAACGGCGAACGAAGATATAAGTACATTGTCATAGGCAGAGCACAAGTATACTTTGTGAAATACGACTCAGAATCACAGAAAAAATACACGGAGGAAGAAATGATTAAAATGTTAGAGTTTCTGATTGACAATATATTTGTCCAGTTTGGAGGACCTGTTTTTCAACAGACCACTGGAATTCCAATAGGCACAAACTGTACACCTCTCTTATCCGATCTGTTCCTTCATTCTTATGAGGCAGAATTCATTGGAGGGCTTCTTCACAATAAAGACAAAAAACTTGCCCACTCCTTTAATTTCAGCTTCCGTTATATAGATGATATTTTATCACTAAACAACCCTCGCTTTGGTGATTTTCTTCATCTTATTTATCCAAAAGAGCTTGAAATTAAGGATACTACAGATACTTCCACATCGGCCTCGTTCCTTGACCCTCATCTTGAAATTGACAACAGAGGTACATTACAAACTAGGCTGTATGACAAACGCGATGACTTCACTTTTCCAATAGTCAACTTCCCTTTTCTTTGTAGCAACATTCCCAAAGCACCAGCATATAGAGTTTACATCTCCCAACTCATTCGCTACTCAAGGGCTTGTGGTCGTTACAGTGACTTCCTTGATAGAGCTCAGTTGCTTACAAATACACTACTTAAGCAAGGGAACGTTACCAAAAACTTAAAGTCATCACTTCAGAAGTTTTACGGCCGACATCACGTTCTTGTGGATGACATATGACAACAGATCTTTCCCTCTACAACTAAAGTTTGTTTTTCCTCTATCGGATTTGACTTTACTACCGGAGTTGACATATTCAACACAGCGGGTGTCTTATAAGAAGCAGGAGATGCTTACTCTACAGGTACACCTGATCTCACCCGTGGTTTTTATTGGGTCCGTGTTGTTCATCTGTATGTGTCTTCATTTTCCTTCTTTGTCCCGTATTCAAGTGGTGTCCTTGTTTCTTAGTATTTCAGATGTTACCTTTGTCCGTGGATTATTCGTTCTTTTGACTCACTTACTTTTTTATAGTATTGAAAGAATAAAGTTTCAACAAAGGTTGCCCTGGTTAATAATTTTTAATGAGAATTTGACATACGGAAGTTTTTACTATCATACTTTCAAAATGTGGCATTTTACTTTTGAAATTTTCCAATGCTTTTCTGATAATACATGTTTAAGTGCGCTAATATCACTAGTTTATTATGCCAAGTTTTCTTTTTACAATCGACTTGATCAGTGTCATCTGTTTTCTTTATGTTGTAATTGTCCACTAGCTTGACACACAAGTGCTATATTGTCGGACAACTGATGGCAAATATAGTAAGATCACTTTGCCAGTTTAATTTATTTTTGTTGAAAATCTCGCATCCATTACCAGTAAAACATCTAGCAATCGATTCTGCTCAAACCGGTGCTAGAAGCCGTCTTGAATTTACTATGAGGTATGAGCAGAATTCATTGTTGAAGGCAACATGTTAACTTCAAGATCAAGAACAACAATAAAAGCTTTGTTCCATTTTTTGGTGCTATCGTGTTGTTGTAGAGATTTACCTCATGGTCATTTACTCCATATCTTTTTTTATTTCAATGTTTTTCTAAAGCCGCATGTTGTTGAATGTTTGTTATTTATCAAAACTCTTTTTTCATTCATCGTTGAATTTTGTATACACATAATTATCAATGATTGATTCGATAGACAACGAAATGCCGAAGTCACTGAAAACTCAACCCATGTAGATGCCCAATCAAACAACCGCATCTGCCCATCTTACACCAAATCAAATGACCTGGAAAATGATAACTTTCTTTATTTTCTGTTGAATGTTTGAAAAGTGTTAAAATTTAATTATGCTGTTAACAACAAAGGGATATGGAGTAAATTCAAATGAGGCAATGTCTCTACAAATACATGGTAATACTAAGCAATGGAACATTGCCTTTATTGTTGTTCTTCATCTGTGTATGTTTTTACTTTTGACTTGATTTAGCATTTACTCGATCCATTTAAACTATCGGACTTGACTTTGCCCTGGATACTATCAAACTTTGGAGATATATAATTTTTACATGACTGTCGACACTTGCATAGTAGGAGACGCTTTTATTGTCGACGCACCCGATCTCACGCTTAAGGAAATTCATGTGACATGTTCATCTAACTTGTTATATCTGTTAAAATAATTATGAGACTATTAGATTATCAGAGGGAGTTCATGTGACAATTATATCCATTAAATTTCGGAAAGTTGTATCGGTTAAATTAATTATGAGACTATGAGACTATCAGAGGGAGTTCACTTG
>MJUU01044041.1:0-15708 GCA_002080025.1 Modiolus philippinarum | reverse complement strand
TAAAGTTGATAGAGAACACATTACCAATAAAATAAAATATAAAGGCCAAAAACATTTGCATTACCAAAATTTAAAAAAGCATTGTTACGTTTAGAAACAAAAAATCGAAAAACCGAAAGTCAAAAAGTTACCACTATAACAGCTGTTTAAAACATTTCCAAGAATAAGAACAAAATGATATTTTGTCGGAATGTGCATATTGTGTGATAAAAGTATGGTATCATATAGATTATCCAATCTTAAAAACTTTATGAAACGCCAAAATCTGCAGTCACAAAGCTATTCAAGAAGATCATACTCCTTCATTTTTAGAATATTACACTGTTGATAAATACACCATTAAGACCCTCTTGTGGTACAAAATAAAAAAGAATACGGGGTAGATTATTTAGTGAATATGATACCACATAAACAACATGTTCTGTATGTCAGAATATTTTCTTTCAACACAATATTATTAAATTTCACATTATCGTACAATCACGATTTTATACAGATTTTCAAAAATAAACAACGGTTAAATGATGTTTATGAATAATTTATACATTTGTTTTCAAAAAATGTAAATAAAAAAGAGTATTGATGACGTAGTCATGTTTAAAGAAAACTCTAGTTATCAAAAAACCTTTGCCTTTGATAGTTGATGTTATGTCTTTTGGTCTATATCTCCTATTGTAATCTGTATTTTGCAATGGTTTTGGCCAATGAATTTTTAATAAACCTATGATTTCGTTTCTTTACTATTTATTTAAATTTGCTTGCAAGAAATGGACACCACTCCTTGTGCAGAACTGGATGAACCATGAAGCAGATATTTACTGTTGAACAACATGTTAAAGTATGGCTTTGGACCCCTATGCAGTAACTCACTCTGGTTGCTTAATACAACACATTTGTTGACACATTCAGATCTTAGTAGCCGTACTCAAATATTTGAGAAAAAAGCAAATGACAATAAATAATAAAGGTAAATAAAAACTGATAAATAGATAAAAATAAATAAAATAAATATAGAGAAGAAAGAATTAAGAAAAAAAAATAAATTTGGTTACTGGAAGACCACATTCAAATAAATTGCAAAAATGACATTTCTTCGTTCACCTAACATGTAGTATATGAAGCTATACGTGCAAATCTGTTTGAATAATTAATTTGACGTAGAGAAAGATCTAACCTATTCTCTTAAACAGTGGATAGGTCTTTAAATGTAATCTAACAGTTCAGTTGACAATTTGACAATTAAGAAACAAACCATACTGAATAACAAAATACCGAAGTTACTGTAAACTTAGTTTCTGCATATTTCAACAACTTATGTCTCATCAGTACAGATCACATCAAAACATTTGGAAATCCGTAAACTGAAGTATGTGTAATAGCTGATAGGGAACAAATTACCAATAGGATCTAAAAGGAAAAGCTAAAGTCATCTAAGGACAAAGCTATGCATGAGAGAGATACATTGTAGACCTTAGGATTTTAACAATATTTCCTTAAATTTAGATATTGCAAGTTTTCAAATAAGGTCGGTTTTCGGATTGACACCGAAAAACTGGCTACTAGAATGGTGAATACCCTCCGGAACTAGCAGTAAACCAGTAGTAGCATCGGCATGGCTGTAATAAATATAAAAATTCAGATGTTACTATAAATTTAGTTTCTGCATATGCGCAGAATAATAAAATGGATAAAAAAGGTTTGAAAACAGAATCGAAATCCTCGAACCCTGTTTAGGAAATTGGCATGCTACTTAAAAATCTCACTTTTTATGTCAAGCAGACCGATAACATTATTGAAATTTGAAGTTGTATGTATGCCATACATTCATTTATTTTGTTACTCATTTTACTTCCGTGATCTCGAGCAACGATATATGCGATAATTCATTAATTGCAACAATTTTCCGGTCTATTTTTTACATCTCATGAGCACCACTTTCATATACTTTTACCTGTTGTGTTAAGAATTGTTATGTACAGAACAGATTGGAGTTTCATTTGAAAACTTGCAATATCTAACTCGATGAAAAATTTGTCCAACACTAAGGAGTTTCTCCCTCTTGCAAAGCTCTGTCCTTTGCTGATTTTGGATTTTCCATTTAGATGCTATTGGTAATATGTTTTTACCAGCTTTTATGCGAATTTCGGTTTATTGATATCCAAAAGTTTTGATATAATTTGCACTGAAGAGACATAAGTTGTCGAAATGGCCATATCTAGAAACTAAATTCACAGTAACTTCGGTATTTTGGTACTAGTATTCAATATCGGAAAATAAGCTTATAGATAATACTATATGTATTTATTTTTATGACTATCATTTGCAGGTCAAAATTATTATATCTTATGGTACTGAATGAAAATTGATGTTGTGTCTTAGTTATTCAATGTTTTACGAAAAGAACATGAGGCCATATCACATATGTTAACTCCAACTGCAATAATTTTGATGAGCCGTATGGCCATTTCGGAAATTAATACCTCATTAGCAGCACGAGAACCCAAACATAGGAAATCCATAATTTCAATAAAAAATGTTTAGAATGCATAAAACAAAACGAAATCCTGATAATTAGTTATATCAAATATAGCTAGGAACAAAACTACGATGATTGGAGGTGAACCTTAGGTTTTAGAATTTACTTTAATTTAAATAATTGTAATTGAACAGACCCATGAGGTATTATCTCGTGTACAAGTACACCATATTTAAGAAAAAATAAAGAGCACACATAACCAGTATACAAGGCTCTTTACACCAAATAATTAAACACTAATGAAAAAAATATGACCATATATGAAACTCGTCACAAATATATATTTGCGTAGCGGTAAGCGATGTTACAAATCCTCTTCTAGTGGTAAGTGATATTACAAATCCTCATCTACATTATTTTCATTTTTTTTTAATTCTATGTAATGGATTTAAATCTGATCTGATCTATATTCATCATAAATAAAGTCATATATCTTATATTTAAAACATTTTTTGTCTTACCTTCGATACCAGGTAATCCATTCATGTTGAAAAATAACACGAAATCGTTACCATCCACATTATATGTACAACAGACAGAAAATCCCCAAGGTTTCTCACATCTCGCTGTATATACTATTATTCCATTTAATATGTCGATAATTAATTCATTGATGGTCTTTCAACCGTTATGTAACCAGCATTCAAATTTAATAACTCTTTTCTACAGTTTTCTGTATTTTATTCAATATCTACTGTAGCGTGAGCCAAGCCTCAGTTTGTCGTATTTGTTAGATGTCAGTATTCATTTCAATCTCACCTGGATGTGTATTGGGTATTATGCAGGTGAGAGTCATCACAATACTCATTTGATATGCTTTTCAATTTTCAATCATATAAAAGAATAAGATATGAGAATTAGGAAGTAGAATGTGAAAATTCCCATTTCTTTTTTGATGACGATAAATCATTTTTCTGTCAATTGAAATTATACAACAATTATTTAAGTATTCGATATCAAGAATTGTGTTGTATTATTTGGCAGATATGTTTATAAGAACGAGGAAGTTGCTTTACCTTGAATAACAGAGAAATGTATGAACCCCTATAAAGGATTTCGGATTTGCTTTATGCAGTGACAGTTGTTTGTTGAGTCGTATGCTTAATATACACATTGCATTATATAAAGCACAAAATAAAAAGGGTAACAGGACCAGAAGCTATGGTAAAACAAGTGAGCACATAAATAATGAAAGAATATGGAGTTAATACATATGAGACAAAGTCTCTACAAATACATGTAAAACCAAGCAGTGATATAAAACTCTTATTGTTGTTCTTCATCTTGAACATGACGCCTTCAACAATAATCTTTGCTCATAGCTGAAAGTAAGATAGCCCCTCGTAATTCACTGCTACATGTCAAAGAACGTTACATCCATGTATCTTTGCTTTTAGTCATGAATGGAACATCTTTAACAAACATAACAACAACCGGCAAATGTTTTTACTATAGCTGTCGTCTGTTGCATGACAAAAAGACTGACAAAACACAATCTTATCATATAAACAACAACAGGGCACTCGTCGGGTAATTTCGAAAAACTTGGCAAAAAAAATCATAAGATATGGGAATTATAAAAAGGTGGCCAGAATAGAATTTGAAAATTACAAACAATTGCAATGCCAAAATATTAAGTATAATAGTGTATCCATATGAGATATTTTCTTATTGACAAGAATAAGTACAGCATAACTAAAAATATAGAAAGCATACATCTCTGGCACGGGGAATCTTTTTACAAACTACAGTCCTAAATAAACAATGAAAGGATATGGAGTAAATGAACATTAGACATAGTCTCTACAAATACATGGTAAGACCAAGCAATAGAATAACGCTTTTATTATTGTTCTTCATCTTGCAGTCACCATGAGGCCTTAAATAATGAGCTTTGCAAGGGATCTATTATTCGTATGCCATTGATAGAAGAAATCAAAATATAACATATAACAGAAGGCACAAAAAGCCGACTTTCCAAATACTTTGTTCATGAACCAACGCTAACATTGTTGCCTTTGAAAACAAAAATCTTTGGCGATAAGTATTTAAGGATTCCTGTCAAAAATGAGTTTTCAAACGATAATTTCAACGGAGCTACTCAATAAATGCTGACATGTTTTTGAGAATTTTTAGTTCGATTTCTTGATTTGGACAGACATATTCCAGTTTCTTCTGCTTACGGATATCTCATTGGATATAGGTATCTCCATTGCCGCCTTATTAATCAAGGCTTCAAATAATTCCGTCTCATACGATTATTAGAAAGTTCTTCAATAGATATCAGTTCCTTATTGAAAAAAATGAGGTATAGGTCGGAACTCTGATTCAAGATTCTTTTTTTACTGAATACTTGGATGATAATTCTTTTAAATGTCTACGACCTCTCAATATCAATTACCGCTGAGTTGCTACTGGACACTACCACAATAGAAGTTGAGGTTTGGCGTGCCATAAAATTGGTTTAACCCACCATTTCTTTTGAAATGCCTGTACCAATTAACTAAGTACCGAACTTACTGTAAAAACATATGGCAATTTCGACAACTTATGTATCTCAGTGCAGAGAAAATCTAAACATTTGGAAGACGATTAACTCAAAGATGTTTAAAAACTGACAGAGAGCAAGTAAGCAATATGACCAAATGGAGACCAAATTAGCTTAGGACAGAGCAATACTCCTTAGATTTCAACAAAATTTACAAATATTTGAATATTGCAGGTTCCAAATAAAAAAGGCTTCCACAACATACTAGGGATGACAATGATTGTAAGAGCACTTTACCAATTTGTTCGACATTCAGCAAAGAATTCCGCTCAATCCGCTGCTAGGTGCCGTCTTGAAATTAACTATAAAGTATAATCAAAGCTCATTGTTGAAGGTCGTAAGGTGACATCAAGATGAACAACAATAAAATGTTATTGCCTGTTTTACCAATTGTATTTACTCCATATCCTTTTGTTGTTGTTGTTTATGCATAGTTCTTACAATTTTTATGAAAGGATATAAAGTAAATGAACATGAGACCACACCGCACATGTTAACTTTATCTGCAATAATTGAATTGAGCTGTATAGTTATTTCGGAAACTAATTCCTTGTTGGCACAATTTTTAGATTTAGATCTAGAGGATTCTGTTATCTAAATGATATATTGATAGATCCACTCACCAAAACATTTAGAAAACCATACAAATATGAATTAATAAAATAAAAGGTTTATGTAAAAGTTCACTTGGAATTGAAAATGGTGTACTAATTCTTTAACCAAACACTGTGGGAAGTTTTGAGTTTGATTTTTATTCCGTAGTGCGACAGTGTTTTACCAGCTCCTTGAGCTAGCCGGCGAGCTCTCCTTGAAACATCATTCTAAATTACGTTTTGTCTTATTCTTTCCTTCTCAAGATTGTGGTCTTGGTGTTAGTAGTCTACCTGTATATATTGAGTTTTATTTGTATGTATATTATACTATAGGGAAGGGGAGGTTTGGCTACCCATAAACTGGTTAAACCCTACCGCTAGTTCTTGCTAGTGCCGGTACCAAGTCCGGCTATCCCGAGTTCCTATCGTTGTCTATGTTTTTCTTTCGTCATTTTATTGTTTTTCTTGTGCAGTTCCCGATTGTGGCATGTGATTCTATTTCTTGGCAATTGTAAGTGGTTCTTGCCATCTTCTCTACATGAATTTATAACATTTTCAATTTCAGTCAAGGTCACTCTATAACCCCTCATTTCCCCAAATTCAATAATAAAATTTGCATTAAATTACATGCTGTATGAAGATGCACTGAATTTTTGCTTGATATGAATAAATTTATAGTGCAGTCCTATGTAAAAAATATCATGTCGTACATGCATTTCAGCTCATTATTAAGTCAAATTCAAAAGTTGCATGATTAATTCAGATCATTATTAGTCAAATTCAAAAGTAGCAGAATTAATTTAATTAAATCTATATTTGATCATAATTTTCTGCATAGACTCTTCATTCGGATTTTACAACTGATTGTAAAACGTTTTATTTTTTTACTCCTTATTTTTCATATATTTAGACCAAAATATAATCGTAAAATATTTCATTTGTGATAAGATCATAATAAATTACAGAAAAAACATTTCATTTTGTATCTTTAAAACAAATTTCGTTGAAAGGTAGAGAATGTTTTTTGAAAAAAGAAAATATGTAGCCAAATAGAGCTTGTGTATTATGAATTCATGAACAGACATTAGTTATGCCTTAAATTCGCCAAAACTGTGACTACTATTTGCTTGATGGTAAACAAGACTTAAAACTTCAGTGGTTTAAGTTATCTTCGAACAAGCCAATAGTCGTTTCAATAATAAACACAACCAATGTTTATTTCTATGATTTTTTATTAGGTGTTGTGGTTATTAATTGAGGTTCTCTTATATCATGTTATGTAATTAAAATTTTCAAGTTAATCTTAATTATATGGTAAAATTTTAAGGGAACTTCTATATTGACATTACAAACTGAAGATAACAGTTAATACCTACAATGGCAGAAAACTACAATCACAATCCACCAGAAAAAAAAAAACCTTCACTAGAAAAAACACAACGGACCTGAGACAAACATGAATAACGATAGCATCTCCGGATAGCCAGACTTTGCACCGACCCTAACAAAAGCCGGCATTAAGGTTAAACCGGTTTATGGCTACCCAAACCCCCCCTTTCTATATCCCGTGTCCTCATAGTATAATAAACATACAAATAAAACCAAATACAGATAGAATACTAACTTACTAGCCCTATCTTGAAAAAAAAGACATGACAAAACATAATTAAGAAAGATGGGTCAAAGAGTGTTCGCCGCTTAACTGCCGTCTGGGCTCAAGAAACTTAGTCTGTTTTAGTTTTTATTTAAAAGAGCCAATAATGATACTTAGATCCAGAAAAAGGACAGTATTTAGTATCATTGTTCTCGTGGGTAAACGATGTCGACTTAATCTGAAAACTAGGGATTGTCAGTAGTAAAGATATCGTCTATGTACCTGTTGTTATCATTGAAAATCGAAATAAGTTTATCACTGTTTGGTACATTTTCATTTTGTTGTTTTTTCATGACATCCCGTTTGTAACAGACCAGAGGAAGATCTACAATGAGAGATGAACAATTGATTCCCACGGGGATTCCAATGACCTGTGGATAAACAATGGTGCCAAAACGAACATAAATCTTGTCAAGTAAGAGATTTAGTGCCCTCATCATGTCTTCACATGAGCAATGGTTGTAGGTAACAGTGGAGAAGAATCCTTGCTTTTTGTTACATGTATTACATGTACAGCAAATGAATAGATGGCCAGAAAAATTTAAAAGACCATTGAATCAGTTGTCCCATATTGGATTTAATCAATTTATGCAGAAAGATTATATGGAGTGCACAAAAAATCATGACTGTCAAGAGATGAAACTGTTGTACATGTAATTTATCTAAACATTCAAGGGATTTTTTTAAACTCCAAAAGTAATTTACACTAGAGTTTTGATATGTTCTTTTTTACATATTTTATTACTAAACACTTTATGCAAGTAAGTGCACTGGTAAAATGGATGAATTAATTTCTAGTAGAACAATTACTCGAAGCCGACACAAAACGATATTTGTAGGTATTTTTGTGAAACTTAGGAATCCAGTATCTTTTTGATTCTACGTTGCTTCTTGAACTGTTTTTATCTATTCTGGATCAACGTAAATGCAAGACACATTCAACTGTTAATATTGTGAAACATGGATCTGAAGCAAGAGTTGTTGAGTTCCCTGTGTGATAATTTTTTCTCGGCATTTCCATGGATGCGTCATAAACAATTTACAGGTCAAAGGTTAGCTTAAAGGCACAACTCTAAAATATATCTTAAAGGCACAACTCTTAAATATATCTAAAATATATCTAAAGCAAAAAAAGGCTATCCGGCAGTTTATTGATATGAAAGCTGAGCGATGACTTTTCTTGTCCCTTGTATTCTCTGTACATTTATTCAAAAACCGCTGATTCTTTCCATGGTTTCAAAGCCTAACAGCAACATGAAAAACAGGATCATGGATATAACAATTTGTATATAATATCTAAATCTTTTTTTAGATTACTTCCAAAATTATACGATGCATTATAAATCAATAATATTTTCATTACTTGATGGTATGTGCATTTAACAAATAACAATTCATCCTGGCGACACTGGAATGCCTTGTATAAAAGAACAAAATGTATGACTTTTACTGAACTTTTATTTGTGTTTATACTGTTTTCTTTGAATGCAATCTCGTAATAAAATTAAGTTTAAAGAAACCTATCGTTAGTCACACGGTTCAATTTGTAGAAAAGGAAAAAAAAGAGAAAAACAACAACAAAGACGACAACAACAACAACAAAAAAAGTAAATAATGAAAATAAACAAAAAGAAAAAAAAAAACAATTAAAATATGAGATTAAAATTGACAAGTTGTGAATTATATCAATTCGCCTAAACGATGAAAAGTACGCCTGATGTTAGTAGTTAGTAGTTTCAATAACTTTCGGTCAAAGGTGGAGCATATTGGAATTTTAATATTTAAGAAAACAATCTGTTTTCCGATATCGGTCTTGCACAAACGAAGTAATGAATATTCATCTCTGCAGTATTGGTCTTGAATGCACATTTTGAAACACCAGAGGTTATTTATACATATCAACCATCTATTTGCGCCACAATGCCTTTGAACTGATATTTAAATGAAGCAGTTTTGAGGCCTGTTATACCTCCCGGAACTTTGGTTTGAAAAGATGAACCCCTCCATCTCCCCCAAAAAGAAGAAAAAAAGAACAATTGACTAAAATCTCTAAAAGTTTCTTGCTGGACGAAAATAACAGAGGATGTCCACGACCATTTTCTTTCATGAAGAAAAAAAAAGAAAACATTCTGTAAACCAACTTATTTTTGCGAGCGATTTATTTTTTCGCGAACTGCGCGTGCGTGAAAGAAACTACGAAAATAAATCGTTGCGAATATTTCCGACTTCAATACAAATGCATAAGCAAAAACAGAAAATTGAGAAAATTAGTTGCCGCGAAATTTACAGGAGGGGCGAAATGCAAAATAAAGTATTCGCGAAAATAATTTGGTTTATAATTGTTGCCGAGCCTTGTATAGTTTTATACTACAGCACGACAGTGATTACTGCACAACCTGTTTCATCATGGAAATAATGATAACAGACCCTGGGTTTCAAGTTTTTTTCACGTTTTTAAACTAAATCATTGGTAATAACAATATTCACTCAATGGAATAGTGTGGCCTCTTCTTTTGCTCTTCCACTGACGTCACATATCCTTAAGCTTTCTGCAAACCAACGAGATATATGATAAAATTCTATGAGCAAATTAAAGCCGTAAATTCGAAACTGCGTCGCAAGAGACAGACGGACAGACAGTGATTATACCGAGGAACATTCATTTGGATGTGCATAGTAGATAAAGGAATCAGTGGTAATAGGTCCAGAGAGATTAAGTATGTCAATACTGAATAAATATTATAAAGAGAAAACGATTTTTATTTCTATAATTTTCGTACGACCAAATTTTACAGTTAAGTACCATACAAGTAGTAACGTCGATATCGCTAGCTCAAACCAGTGTTTGAAGTTGACATATGGAATATAGGACATTTTGTTTTTGATACGGACTTGAAAACTGCCAGTATCAAGTGAGCCCGTTAGGACAAACTTGATGCGTTACGCCGTGATAAAAATTCACGAAAGATATATGAAACAGCATATTAATTGGAAAAAAGCTGAATTTTTTTTTTAGCCCAGTTAATCTTTTTTTAATTGCAATATTTTTTATGGATTCTTCATTCAACGTATTACGCGCATGAACACGACAGAGGGTATAAAATATGACGTCAGCAACCCGCACGTGACGCCTTCACAGTGACCTAATAATTTGGTGAAAATGTCAAGTTCGGTGATACCGAGATTACCAGTCTCTGTAGATCAAAGGATATTCATACAAATTACCGATAATCTTCCTGACGGTGACCTCTAGATGCTTTGTTTTGGGCCTTTTAATTTGAGATGGGAGATTAACTCCTTGACATTCACCCAATTACCTTTCTTTTCCACATGTGAATATTGGTGAACGCAAGTAAAATAGCTTGGATTGACGGTTCGGTTCTCACTTACTTTAGAAATTGGTGTCATATGTAAACCTGAACTGCTGTCCCTTCATTTTTATGCCCCTTATCTACAAAATGAGAAAAAATAAGGAAACGGCATAGGTATTTGATTTGTTGCAATGATTCTGTTTTGTGTTACCATCACACGTCTCAGTTGTAGAATTTAGAGCGGAGTATTAACTCAAGTGCAAAAATAATAAAAAAAAATTCATATTGCTGAAAAATACCATATTTGTACAATCAATAAATATTCTTAGGGATTTTTGCCTCTACTTGCTGCTGATGTAAGGTTATTCCTTGAAACACTTGTACAGCATAACGAAACTTACTGTTTATTATACAACTTGGGCATTTTGTATTTTGATATAAATATTTGTAGACTCCAGAGTAAATATTCAAGAATATGTTTTCTCTTTTCTTGAATAGAATTAACAATTCATTAGACCTTGGAAGAAAGCTTACAAGATACTTACACAAAACATTTAAGTGTATGATGTCGATATCTCGGGTTAGTCTGACATAAAATATGTAGAAATTTTCAATACATAAATAATCTGTTTACTTTGAATAACTACTTTGTCTTTATCTTGTTTTGTCGTTGACTTATTTCGTCTGTTTTTAATCATTTTGTAAAAATATGAACGCATTATTCGGAATAGTTATAAGAAATAAGGCCTCATGGTGACTTCAAGATGAAGAACAACAATGAAAGCGTTGTTCCATTTACTTAATCAAACCATGGATGTATAGAGATTTTGTCCGATGTTCATTTACTCCGTATCCCTTTATTTGTTGTTAACTATAAAAGGATATGAAAAAAATTCTCTAAAATACATGGTAAAGCCAAGCAACCGAACAACACTTTTATTGCTGTTTTTCATCTTTTGCTTAAATTGTATAATGTATCAACTGAAAAGAATGCATCAATAATATGTTTAAATAAACGAATTCATAGGTTTCAGTTCCACTTGCCAGGCTCAATTTATCTTGTAAATGGTAAATGCCATTATAAATTCAAGGAATATGACGATACGTATGTTAGCTCATAAAAATTAACGATGAATGAAAGGATATAGAGTAAATGCACATGAGACTTCGATATTTAATTATAATGAGACAAAGTCTCTACAAATACATGGTAAAATCAAGCAAATGACTAAATACGGAAGTTACTATGAATTTAAATTCTGCATATGCGCATTTCGACAACTTATGTCTCTTCAGTGCAGATAAAATCTAAACGTTTGGAAGACCATCAACTCAAATATGTTTAAAAACTGATATAGAACAAAAAACCAATATGATCTAAATGTAAAGCCAAAATCAGCTAAGGACAGAGCTTTGCATGAGGGTGATACTCCTTAGTTTTCAACAAAATTTACACAAAATTTAGATATTGTAAGGCTCCAAATAGAATCGGCTTTCGGGTCAGCACCGAAGCACTGACCACTGGGCTGGTGAATACCCTCGGGGACTAACAGTCCACCAGCAATGGTATCGACCCAGTGGTAACAAATGACTAAATATCGAAGTTACTGTGAATTTAAATTCTGCATATGCGCATTTCGACAACTTATGTATCTTCAGTGCAGATAAAATCTAAACGTATGGAAGACCATCAACTCAAAGATGTTTAAAAACTGATAGAGAACAAAAAACAAATATGATCTAAATGTAAAGCCAAAATCAGCAAAGGACAGAGCTTTGCATGAGGGAGGTACTACTTAGTTTTCAACAAAATTTACACAAAGTTTAGATATTGTAAGGTTCCAAATGGAATCGGCTTTCGGGTCTGCATCGAAGTACTGACTACTGGGCTGGTGAATATCACCGGGGACTAACAGTCCACCAGCAGTGGCATCGACCCAGTGGTAACAAATGACTGAAAACTGAAGTAACTGTGAATTTAAATACAAGGAACAATGCTTTTTCGTTGTTCTTCCTCTTGAAGTCACTATGAGGCCTCAACAATGAGCTTAGTTCATACAGATGGGTCTGATAAGACTATATTTTTTGGAGTAATACTATATCAGTCTTTAAATAACTACCAGAAAACTGCCAATTTCTGACCACAATGACAACATTATGGTCGTAGTTAACAGTTATCTCAAATGCGCCTAGTTTTTGTATAGATACTATGATAACCACCGCTAAAAATAAGTGCTGTAAATCCTTAATTCTACATATGACAAACTACATCAATGGAAGCGGGATCCCAATCAATAAAAATATCGGAAAAGGTACTCTCATAAACACTGTCATCCATTACCCGACAAAGGGACTTGCAGGCAATGCAAAAAATAAACAACCACAAGGTACTCATCCAGTTGATTGGAAGAAAACTGGCCAATAATATTGGCAGATGTTGGCGCATTAAATGTACAGAAAGATTGATACATTAAGTTTAATTAAAAAAATAAAACCGAAATGTTTAATTGCAAACGTGCAAGTTTTTTTTTTAGTTTTTAATTTTTCTTTTATTTTGTTATCATATTTGTTTTTACAAAAATTCGATTTCAATTTTCAGTCCAGTAGTTGTTAAGCCTATATAATTGAAATGCATTTTTCTGTTCACTAAAGCAAGATCTTTATAATTTCTATTGCACATTGTTCAATATGTGTAACAAAACAAAATTTCGAGGTGACTGTTAATTTAGTTTTTGCATATGCACATTTCGACAACTTATGTCTTTTCAGTGCAGATCAAATCAAAACATTTGGAAATCCATTTAACGAAATAAGTGTAAAAGCTGAAAGAGAACAAAGAACTAGTACGATATAAATTGTAAAGCCAAAATCAGCTAAGGACAGGGAAATGCAAGGGAGAAACATCTATGCACTCCTTGGTTTTAAACCAAAGCTTATTAAATTTATATATTGCAAGATTCCAAATAAAATCGGTTTTCGGACCAGCACCGAAGTACTGGCTACTGGGTTCGTGAATGTACTCGGAGACTAACAGTCAACCAGCAGCATCGACCCATTGGTAACAAATACCGAGGTAACTGTTAATTTAGTTTGAGCATATGCGCATTTCCGCAACATATGTCTCTTCAGTGCAGATCAAATCAAAATATTTGGAAATTTAATTTGTCAGTATTAATAGATATTTTGGAATTGATGGCGCCCGTTGGTTTAGATGTGCTAACGTCTTCAAAATTTGATAAGCGTAATTTGATTACACTTGCCCAATTATATTAAGACCAGCACAATGACTGAACTGGTTTTAAATGTAATCTACTGTTTACTACTGCCAAGACCTACACAAATGGATTGCATTTCTACATTCATTTGAGCTAAAGCCAATCAAATTTCATTGCCCCTTGCCCCAGTTCATTCAGTTGTTATAGCAGAGACCTACACAAATTAACTACTGTCTTTTCATAATAGTTAGACATAGAAAGGTATACTGAACGAACGTGTTGAAATCTACCCAATTTGATTGCACTTGAATATTTAGTTATGCTATGTCCTGCAGAATTTTAATGTACCTGTCTGTTCAAAAGTGGTTGTACCAACGAAATTTTATTGAAAATATCTTTTCTCAGTTGTGCTTAAATCTGATTAATTGATTGAATATGCATCTTTAGCAATTCAAGATCGTAACAGTTTTAGATCAAATATAAACTGAATATTTCATGTATACAAAATATTGAAGTTACTGTTAATTCATTTTCTGCATATGCGCATTTCGACAACTTATGTCTCATCAGTGCAGATCTAACCAAAACATATGGAAGTCAAAAAAAAAAAAAAAAAAAAAAGAAAAAAAAGCTAAGGACACAGCTATTCATGAGGGAGAACCTCCTTAGTTTAAGCCCAATTTTGTAATATTTAGATATTGCAAATTTCAATAAAATCGGTTTTCGGGTCAGCACCGAAGTACTGACTACTTGGTTGATACATACCCTCGGGGACTAATAGTCCACCAGCAGAGACATCGGCCCAGTGGTAATAAATAACAAAATACCGAAGTTACTGTCAATTGATTTTCTTCATATGCGCATTTCGACAACTTATGTCTTATCAGTGCAGATCTAACCAAAACATATGGAAGTCAATCGAAAAACGTGTAAATGCTGATAGAGAACAAATAACCAAAAGGATCTGAATAGAAAAGCCAAAATACAGCTAAGGACAGAGCTATGCATGAGAGAGAAACTCCTTAGTTTTAAGCACAATTTTGTAAAATTTAGATATTGCAAATTTCAATACAATCGTTTATCGGGTCAGCACTGAAATACTGACTACTGGGTTGGTCAATACCCTCGGGGACTAATAGTCCACCAAGTGAGGCATCGGCCCAGTGGTAATAAAAACAAAATACCGAAGTAACTGTTAATTTATTTTCTGCATATGCGCATTTTGACAACTTATGTCTTATCAGTGCCAAAACCAAAACAGGCTGATAGAGAACAAATAACAATAGGATCTGAATAGAAACCCCAAATTTAGCTTCTGCAATGGCCTTTTCGACAGATTCTATCTCTTCAGTGCAGATCAAATAAAAACATTTGGAAGACCCTAAACCAAGAAAAATAGAAAAAAGAAGGGAAACGGGGAATGTGTCAAAGAGACAACGACCCAAAGGGGAGTAATAACAACTCAAAGCCACCATAAGATCTTCAATGAACGGTGAGAAAACCCCACACCCAACGGCAGGTCGGAGTCGGCCCCTGAACAAAGAGCAATCAAGTCCAGCGAAATAAACATCATCCTAGACTCCTATAGACATAAAGTAAATTAACTAAAAAAAGGACAAGATACACAAAGGCTTAATAAATTCCTGACTTAGGACAGGCGCAAACCTGCTGCGGCGGGGTTAAACTAGTTTTATTGGATCCAAACCTTCCCCCTACAGCCAATGTGATAAATCAAAAAAACAATCGTAACAACAATAAAATTCAGTTGGCAACAGGACTGAGTCAATTGTGAAAAATGAAACTGAAAGATTGATTGATTGAATATTGTTTAACGTCTACTCAGCAATATTT
>MJUU01044040.1:24478-37464 GCA_002080025.1 Modiolus philippinarum | reverse complement strand
GATCCATAAATATAACAGAAAATCACAGGACAATGAATTCAAACAAGGTATTGAAATTAAAATTCTAAAATGCATTTGTTCAATTAGATCACCAAAATATCATGAAAGCCAAAACAAAAGGAAAAACTCAAGTCATTAAAACTTTTATGCCTATTAGTATGAAGTCCTTATCATACTATTTTGTCTTTGTTTATCAGTTTTATCCGCAATTATCGATTTGAGTTACGAAGTACACTTGGTTACAAGTGCGCAATTATTTACAATGCATTTTCTATAGGGGGTTCCCCTGTTAAGCGATAAACTAAAAATAGACGAAGGCTTTTTTTCATCCCGGGGATCCTGAAAATGACAAGTACTCATACAGATCTTTCAAATTCCAAAATAAAAAATGGGGGGGGGGGTCATGCGGCGATTCTTGGTGTAAATTGAGGCTCGAAAAGGGGTATATTGAAAATAATAAAATATTTTTATGTCGACCAGATCCTTAAAAAGGTTAAATTATCACCTCTAGGTTACATTGTTGAAACCAGATTTGCTATAAACCGAATTGTAACATGACATAGTATTTTATTTTAAAACATTTGATTTTATTATCCACCAATCGTAGGAGTTGTAGTGCTTAATACTGAATACAGCTTTGGGTTCAAAACTGGATCCCTGTTCGAAAGTCAATAATTGCTCACATGATACCACTTACATTCCTCAAAATAAATATATAAAAGCACAATGTATTTGATTGTAATGCATAGCCAGTTTTCGTTTGAAAGTACCTTAATTGGAAATATTGTGCTGTTGACGGTGTACATTAACATTGATGATGCCAAACTCTCAATTTCCTATTTGGTATTACAAGTACTTCATGAAAACCCCAATTACGTCAAAGTCAGTTCAAAAAATTATATTTATTTCTTCAAGCCGGTTAAATACGAAAATGCAACACTTTCGTGCACATACTCATGACACCCAATCCTATACTTATAATGTACTTTATAATATAAGAAATTTGTTAGATTTGTTAGTCTTATATATGTGATAACAAATACAGACCGCGCAGACCGTGCGGTCTAACAAATTATTTTAGTAGCACTCACAAAAACTTTACAAGTGATGCTGAGGGATGCAGCCAATAGCTACAAACTATTTTGCTTACTTCATCGATATCGTCGCCATTTCACAGAAACTCACGGAATATTGAACATCCTAGATTCTTTTGGTAAAATTTTGGTAAAATGGAGTTGCAAAGAAATGAGGTAATGTCCGAAGCAATGTCGCATCTTCAAAAGCAGATACCGCCGTGCGCGGTCCCGGCTTATGAATAGGCACGCAGCATCCTCTGAGCTTGGAGTATGAGTCTTCCTAACAGAGGACCCCGAGGGAACCCCGGGATATAGAAATAGGACCTAGTATCTCCGGCTTGCGGGGTGTGACCCCTCCTAAACGGAGGCTGACCCCGAGGGTCCCGGGATATAGAAATAGGACCCATGCCGTGGTTGTGCGGGATTAATAAATACACAACCCATCTTTCGGATGGGATGTAAACTCAGGTCCACGTGTTGGAGGAAATGCCACGCTTCCTGCACGTTAAAGAACCCTAGTAGCAAGCTCTTTTTGGGGTGGTCCGTAGGTGATCGGCTACAAGGCTAAATTCCCCGCCCTTGACGATTTCACCCTACTTTTCCAGTGGCAGTCAAAATTTCCCGTCCCATGGCCCTTTCCATACCCCAAAGTGATTATTTATTAACAAACTTGTTCTCGTCTTGATATAGCTGAAATATTGCTGAGTAGACGTTAAACAATAATCAATCAATCAATCAATCAAAAGCAGATATGATGAGCTATGGCAGATCTACCCTTTTTATCAGAAAATTTCTATTTGGTTCCATTTTCGGTATCAAATATCACCACGTGGTAAAAAGATTGTCTGTGAAATCTCTCCATTTCCTATATCTATGTATTAATTAGCGGAGTCGTAGCTCTTATGGTTCTCGGCCCACAACTAGCATCATCACAAGCAGCTACCCTACAGCCGACACGGTACGGTTCTTCAGTTAGTGGAAGTAGACACGTAAAAGTACACAAAAAACGTGTTGGGAACTTTGAACATAATGCTAGTAGTCAAACTGAAAACAAATTTTGTTTTTTGTTTTCTTTTGTTTTTGTTTTCTTTTTTGAAATATAATCGCCGTAATTGACCCTTATACATTCCGACTTTGGCATAGTTTTTACACAGTGATAGGTAAAGGGAAGTAACATAGCACACTTTTCATCAAGCTGGTTCCCGGCTGACTATTCACTAACTTCTCATAGAGTTAGTGAATAGTCAGCCGTAAACCAGTTTATATGAGTTACATTTTTCTGTATTTTTGGAATAAACAGACCCGTCCGGTAAGCATTGAACATACTTTTTTGTTCCCCAGACACATTTTTATTTATTATACGTTATAAGATTTTTCCTTAATAAAAATTGTCTGCACTGTATTGTGTTTCAATTTTGTTATGCCTTTTAATATCTTGAATAAATATTATTATTATTAAAAAAATATTATTATTATTAAATTAATTTGACAATTCAATCTATCATATAAAAGATTTTTATTAAAGCTGCCAAGGTAATATTCACTATAATTGTCATATAACTGAGAGGGTAACAATTTTTGCAATGTTACCCTCTGCTCATGGTCCAGTGATTTTCAATGAAGACTGAATTCAAAGTAACATTCAGTATAATAAAATAAATAACATATAGCTGGGAGGGTGACAGAGTAGATTGCTACCCCTAGAAAAACATTGTCAATCTCTGCTTCACATCGGTTGACAATGTTTTCTCGGGTTAACAATCTGCTCTGTATCCCTCTCAGCTATATGTTATTTATATATTGTTGTTTTTGTTAACAAATGAAATATCTGCACGAATCGGTGATCTCATCAGTCCTTCATCACGAGCTGACCGTTTCTTTACTCAATGTGTCTTTGTGTGTCCATAATTATATGTAAGTCAATTAAAGGGTCAGCAACATCATGTACACAAGATGGCAACCCACTCACATGGATAATTAGCAAAAATTTCCACTGTATTCTGTATACATTTTTTTTACTAGCTTTTCTTACATTGTATTGATAACACAAAAATCTTAACAATGCAGCTACAAATGTACATGTAAAACATTTATGATTCAAATTTTGTATGAAAGTGAGACACCTATTACATGCTTTTACAAGAAGCTTAAGAGCTGCATGTTCAGTTTTTCATGATTCACAGCCAAATAATTTACTTTTAATTCAATGACATGGCATTCGTGATTTAAAACATTAAATCTCAACTTAAACCCCTCCTGTTCGAATAAAAAGTAAGGCAGTTGCTATTTAGCCCTTACTGGCAAAAGTCCATAGGCTATTTGACCGGCGACGGCAGAACAGTCTGCGGACTATTTTAAATTGTCAAATAGCCTACAAATAGCGTTCTTGCTATTTTACCGGCAATGTTTTCATTTTTGACGGTACCGGTTCTGTTTGGTAATTTTGTTATTACCTCAATATTTGTCATAATTGAAATTGCAATATGAAAATGCCCTTAAATTGATAAAAGTTGCTATATTTTTCAATTTTTTCGCTCAGTAAGGCATTATTTTGGTTATATTAATTATATATATTTCTTAGATATTAATTAAAGAAAAATCAGTAAATTGTTATAGTGTTTTTCCACTTTAATTCTGCCCTCAAGTCTTTTTGAAAAACATACATATATTAAACCATGCAAAGTGACGACTTCTTACATACTGAAAAAAGTCATCCATTAATCTTTTGACCATGGAAGTTATAGTTCATGACAAAAAGAGATAGCACTTAATGCACAATTTGGCAGTTATGCTGATTTCATTTAAGGCAGGTGGTTGTTTTTATATCCCATCACAAATAGTGGCATTATATTGTGTGATACCCTCAGTGGTGTGTCCTTTGGTCCATCTGTCTGTCTGTCCCCCGAAGTTTTCAAACTTTGTATGTAATTGTTAACCACAAACAAAGGTCAAAGTGGTTCAAAGGTCCAAGTGGTTCTGGAGTTATGCCCCTTGAAACTTTGAAATTTTGCAAATTTTAGGGTTTCTGACTGATTTCATGTGAAGAAAAATACATCAGGTTTTCAAACTTGAATTTTGCAAATTTTTGGGTTTCTAGCTCATAACTTGTGAACAAAATAACATACTGTCTTCAAACTTGGTATTTATTTTTATTCTATTTTTTTTTATATTTTCAGACCAAGATCAATTTTGGGTTCGGAGGTCCAAGAGGTTCTGGAGTTATGCCCCTTGAAACTTTGAAATTTTCTGAATTTTAGGGTTTCCGACTGATAACTTGTGAAAGAAATAATATACAGTCTTCAAACTTGGTTTGTTAGTTTTTTACAAATAAATTTCAGACAAAGATAATTTTGTGTTCAGGGATCCACGGGATTCTGGAGTTTTGACCATTGAAACTTTGAAATTTTGAAAATTTTAAGGTTTTCAACTGATAACATGTGAATGAAACAGCATACAGTTTCCAAACTTGGTTTGTAAGCTGTACCACAAAACACTGGCCAAGTATAATTTTGGGTTCTGGTGTAATGCCCCTTTTAACTTTGAAATTTTGTGAAACGTGGCGGGGTATCATGTATTGCACCATTACTATTTTCATATAAGGTTTAAGATAATTTCAACTTACATGTTTATAAATGCCAAAGCCTTGTACATGTAAGTGTGGAAAACAACCACCTTTTGACATTGAAAATGGAAAACACTGCCAGTCCTGAACATTATTTAATATTTGGCCCTATGGGAAATCATATTTTCATCTGCTCCTCTAAAACCATTGAAATATATTTAACCAAACTTTATAAGATTGATGTTTAATGGACCCGATTGGATCATAGTCTGCTCTAAAACTATTGAAGCAGTTGAATTATCAGCATTTTCATTATTTGTTCTGAAACTATGGAATGGCATTAAATTTTATTGGAATGATGTATAGAAACTAGTCCTTTAAAAGATTACCTATTAAAGAATAATATCCCCAATAAATAATGTCCTACTAGATAAAATTGTACCAATAAAGTATCTTGTAGGAAATTAGTTCAGTAGCTTAAGGAAATTATTTCTGTAGAAATAATATCCATCTTACATATTTTTTATCCTATGTTAGGATAAAATATTATTGAAAAAAAAATATCCTATAAAATAAAATATACTGTTACCTGAAAAAGTATCCCATAAGATAAAAAATCTTCACCTATTTATTACAATTATATTCTCTAGGATAACATTTCGTGTGAAGATATTATCCTTATTAAATCTTGTTCCTTAAAATGTTTATATGAGCAGGAGGCAAAGGATGCATAAGATGATGAGGTGGCGGATTGTCCAGTGCCGTACACTGACATGAAGCCATTAATAAGTAAATTCATCCAAATGATTTGGCAATACCGATGGGACTTACTGATAATTAATAAATTGCACGGAATACAATCAGAAGTTGGTAAACTTGTTAGTTAGTCTGGAAAAAATCGGAAGGAACAAGTTGTTTTGACAAGATGTCGAATCGGACATACACGAACAACTCATGGTTATATTTTAAATGGTGAAGACCGACCTGAGTGTATTCCGTGTAATTGTGCTTACACAATACAACATGTTCTACTTCACTGTATCGATGTTGCTGACATACGTCACACATTTTATCGTCTTTCCCTCCGCCTATCTCAGCCTTGAGAGCCCTTCCACAAAAGCCATATCCGGTTGACCCGAACTTATCAAGAGGTTGACCTGGAGTTATCAAAGCAAATCTCCCAATGTTTGACAAGCAATATCCTTTTTATCCGTATTGCAAGTAATAAATCTTAACTGGATAAAAAAATCCATTATATTTTCCGTTTTCAATTTTGTAAAAAAATTACCGTCACCAATACACAAAAATAAAAGTGAAACATTCGAAAAATACGGAAACTAGGTCCCTGATAACTTCAGCAGAGCCACCATTTTGTTTACATTGTGGCGTCATAAAAGTGCCTAGGAACTGGACGACAAATGTAAACAATGAGAGATTCTGCGATGAAAAAAACAGCTTCATTTCGATTTGTTAACATGGTTCGATGAAAAAATTTCTAAATTTAATAAAGTTTGCCACAAAAAATTTTGCAAAGTAATAAAATAACAACAAAATATTTCCCATTTTTTAACAAATGAATGAACCTCATTTCCCGCGCAACCTTGGGAGAATTTGACGCAAAACCTTATAAACTATTATATAGAAATAAGAAGTAAAATATAAGTATATATTATCCAATTTTTAAATTTCATCAAATCTGATCTATTTATCTTAAACTGTTTATCGTGCAATTTTAACTTTTAGAAATTGGTTTCATCTGTGACATAACGATGACGTTTTAAATGATTGTTTTTAGTTAAATATTCATATTATTATCAACAGTTCACGCCACGATATAGCTGAAATACTGCTGAGGTTGGCGTTAAACATCAATTAATCAATGGATTATCCTATCAGAAAATATTCTAGAGGATACAATTTTACTATCCATATAAAAAAATATAATCTCAAAGATTTTTTTTTAGTTTGGTTTCCTAAAGGTTTACATCTTATATCCCTTTTAAATTTTACTTTTTAAAAGATTATTTTTTGAAATAAAAATTACATCTGATTTTCAATTCAGTATGCTGAAGTTTTTTTATTTAATAAATACAAATATGAACTGCTACATTTGGTTTTCGAATTTTCTATTATTTTTTTTTGTTTAATTTTCCAGTTCGTTGTATTAAAAGTTTTACAAAAATGAATTATATATAAATTTGGTGTAATGACACATCCTGAAAAACATGTGGCTTTTTTCTTTAAAAAAAAACCTACTGCAAGTTTTTGTCTTGTCTTATAGGATAATATGTTTGCTACAAAATTTTATCCTATTTATAAAATATTATCCTTTTGGAGGAAAATATTTCGTGAAGAGGAAAAATATTGTTAAAAACGTTATCCAGTAGGATAAAAAACCTACTTAAATCCTATCCATGGGATACTTTTTCAGGTAGGAACTATACCGGTAATACATTGTTACAACATGTGTGCTAGTGAAGAAAATAGCTGGAGTCTTAAACTCCCATCGGAAAAAAAAAAACATTTTTGTTCAACACTTTTTGCATTGAGTAGAAGCATTTTGTCTCTGAGCCTGTTATTTTATTTTCAAATTGCTTAATAAAATGTTTTGTAGAAATTTATTGAAATTGCAGTAAAATATATATTTTGGAATAAAAATATCAATTAATTTCTTTCTTCGTAAAGATTGATTGATTGATTGCTTCTTAAAGATCTATTGGTTGATTGATTGGTTAATTGATTACTAATGTCATTTCAGAAATATTCCAGTTATGAAAAGAATTATAATAGAAATGTTTGAGTGACCCAAAGTCTGAGAATGTAAATTGATTGAACACATTTTCTAAATTATCTTTTACTTAATATCAAAAACATTTTCACTTAAATATGTTTTTTTCTAGTTTACATAGAGGTATCAAGTACTTTTGAAGGAAAATATGTTCATTTTGAAACAATATGTGCATTGTATTTCAGATTCAAAAGAGAGTTGATTTTACCCCTGCTGAGAAACAGCAGCTAGAAACATCATGGCAGCAGGGGATGAAAACAAGTGGCAAATCCTGCCATGATGAAATTAAGAGGCTGTCAGGATTGTTTGGTTGTAGTGAGGACAGAGTTAAGGTATATCTGTCTATCTGAAGTTCATTACATATAGTTTCAACATAATTTTAACTTTACATGTAACTTCTTGCTACAGATTTCACAAACATCCTCAGTGGCTATAATACAGTATAAGTGAAGGTCCAACCATATGAATAAACAGAAATTGAAAGAGCCATACATTTACTTGGTACATGTACTGACCAAATAGACATATGGTCCAATCTAATTAAAATTAGATCTACCAATTGTTCCCTGCAGACACTTCATTGAAGATTTAACAACATCCCATTTTACTTTCTGTTTCGGCTTTCATCATAGAGCTTAATGTCTACAAAATCATGAAGAATTGTTTCAGATTGGTTTGTGTCAAAGGTCATGGAACTGACAGTAAAGCGGATGTTGTTAGATCTACCAAGCAGTGACTGAAGGGAACAATTTGTAGATCTGATTTTAATTAGATTGGCATATGGTCTGAAATTTGTATATAACCTTTGTCATCCTATCATTGAAAACTCAATCAAAATAATTACAGGTTTCATCATGAGTGAGGCTTGTATATTACTTGCTATCAACTTGAGCTATTTAATTACACAATTATTATTAATGAGCGTCAGCGAGTAATTATTTTTTTGTAATCAGAGAGGTAAATTGTTCGTTGACCGCCATTTACAAAATGACGTCTTGACAATAAAACTGGTATCCAAACTGGTCCTGAGCAAAAAAGTTTTTTGTCAAAAAAAAAACCAACAAAGAAATATATAGTAAAACATGATCAGACTTTAAATGCTGTTCAAGATATTGGAGGTGTTTGAGCTATGAAAGTTTGAGAAACTAAGATCAACTGTATAACTTATAATGTTATGTTGATTGTGGCAACTGAAAGCCAGGTGTGCAATACAGGCTCCTGGGAGTCTCTGGTTTCATTTCTTTTTCTTTCAATATATTGGTAATTTAAAAAAGTAATACAGACTACATAAATTGCAAAAAATTTACCATGACATGGTTTTGACGTGGTGTGTGACCGCTAGAACAACCAATGAAAGTATGGCTGAAAAGTTATCTAATCATATGAAAGGCCAATGAAATGATAGCATAAACGTTATCACTAAGTGATATGAAAAATGATCTAATCATGTAAGAAATATATATTGCTGCCACGTCATAAGAGAAATAAAATTAATGGAACCATAAGTGACAAATTTATTTATTACATGTGTATTACACCACCTAGGTAATTTCTTTTATTTTTTTTAGATGTGCATTGGTAACAGGAATTCAAAGGTTAGAGGAGGACAGGAAAGACCGAGGAAAAAAATTTCACACAAAAGGGGCCCTCTGCTTATAATGTTATGGCAGAGCGTGTAGAAAGAGGTGAATATGTAAACTATGGTTTATTTTAGAGAAACAGAATGTTTCTTATCAATTTAATTAGATTGCTACCTTATTTATATTTTGCTTGGTTGCATGGAGTGCAAATAAGGATTAAAGTATGTTGAATGTTTGGCAGGAAGACAGACAGGCAGTGGGAGGAGAAAAATGTTACCCATTTTGTGAAATTTACTCCTACTAAAGTTTTCTACCAAGATTTCTCATACTTCATAGAAAGTTTTTGTTATATATATATATTGAAGATGTGCACCTGATATTTCTTTGATTGTTTTAATTTTTAATTCCTCTAGATTAAAGATTTTTAAAACCCCCTTCCTATCTGGGAAAAGGGGTATACTGTTTTCAGTCTGTGTGTGTGTGCTTGGGTGGGTGGGTGTGTGGAAGTGTGTGAGAGTCCATCTGTAACACATTTTGCTGTATTTATTTCCCCAATCCAAAAGGTTACAGATTTGAAATTTTGTGTGAAGCTTTGTATGATCATGCTATATTGTGGGATGCAGTTTTAGGCCTGCGCATGTACATTTTTATTGAAAATTTGACGTAGTACCAAAACTTTCTACACTTTTCAACCCAGAACCTTTAAACAAAAAAGCATATTTTCTACATGGCACACACAGACCAGTTCATGTGAAATGTCCACTAACTATAAAATAACACTTTACAGCTTTGAAGCACCTTTTGGCCATTTGAGTCTTTGACCATTTTTTGTCTAATTTAAAAAATTTTCATTGTATGATGTTGGCTGTTGTTTCGAAAGTGCTTTGTTTGATGACGTGTCACTTTTTTGCTCCCCTCAGAATTAGCTGTTTGTGCTGCTTTCAATCTGCTTTATTAATAAAATTTGTAATACAAACATAAATTAGTAAAAATTTCAATGGAGATCTTATCACCATGATCACATTCTCATAGATTTTTTAACATTTCTCTGAAATAGATTTGTTTATAAATATATATCACTTATCACAATTACACATGTGTATGTCCAGATGTAAGGAACAACAATATACTGTGCAACTATTAACAATTCTTTAATAGCTACATGACATCACTTGCCTGATTTTTCTTCCTTGAGATGAACTTGATAATTGATTCTCAGTTTTTCTATGCATTGAGAAAAAAACATTCTGCATTTAAAACTAACTAAAAGGGTATATATTGCATGTTTTTTTTTTTAGCTTAGGCAATTTATCTGGGGCTGAATACCTAAAAAAACAGCCGAAGTATGGAAAAATTCAACATCAGAGGAAAGGGCAGCTGCAGAGGCTGAGAAAATTTCAAAAAGAAGAAGATTAGACCCGCTAAAAAATATGTCAGAAAAAGAGGCGGTTAATCACCACCTAAAGATAATTACATCATCCGTACGTATCATTACATACATATTTCTAGTTATTATATTCTTACAGTCCTCAAGATGGTTATGGACAATTTTTGCCGAGTACTATGGTTGTGGAATATTTAATGAAAATGTACATTTGCATTGTTTACATGCTTAGCTTATTATTTTTTTGTAGTAAACATAGTATTCAGTAGCCCATTAATGAACGGTTTTATAGAAATGGTACAGAAATTCTAGCTGCCCACACCAAATTTAAGGAGCTACGTGCAAATTTCAAAGCTTTACATTTGTTAGGAATTTTTTTAGCAAATATACTTTACTTCAATGGCACTTTTTGCATCAATTATTAGTCAAAGATGACTGAAGTTTTGCATTTGATTTGTCAGTATGTTCGTAACCTTATTTATCTCTATTCTTTAAATACCTGAATATAACAGTTCAATTTTTTATTATACTTTATTTAAATGTAGGCCAATGCTATCTTTTGTCAAAATTGTCCAATGTTAATGCAAATTCGCAAATGACCTGAATTTTATTTTTATGTATTTACTTAGGGAGCAACCATTTGATTTTTATGGGGGGGGGCTATGGTCAAATTTTCCGTCCTGCCTTTTTATTTTTGGAAAATTGAAAGCCTGCATTTTTTTTTGCGCGCTTACGCGCGCCTGACTTTTTCTTTTCAATATCCTTAAAATTATACAGCCAAATCTACCATCCCGCATTTTTTTTTCAGGACAAGTACTGTCNCCACCATATTGAATTTACATCGTTCCATTCGTTTCTGGTGTTCTCCGGTGTACGTCGGTCACATGACCGATGTACACCGTTATGAAGAGAAACGAACAGGCCCATTGCTATCTTTTGTCAGAATTGTCCAATGTTAATGCAAATTCGTAAATGACCTGAATTTTATTTTTATGTATTTACTTATCAAAACCCATCAATATTATGATGAAAATTTGGTATCAAAGTGGAGATTAACAGACCAAGTATTCACATTAAGAATATGCAGATAATACACTTCTAAGTACGCAAATTACATGCAGTATTATAATATAGAGTTCAAGTCAAGTTAAAGTGTCATTGGAATCAAGCAATGTATATGGAATATGTCTATGGTGATGTGAGTTAAACTAAGAAAGGAATGCTTTAATTTATATTGAAAATTTAATTTATATTAATAAAATATGGCATAGTTGAACATTGGTGAGTCAACTGCCAAGGGACTGATTTTAATAGGTCCAGGGAGAGGTTGTTCCAGTTATCAAGTTCAATGATATCTCAAATTCAGTAAAATGGTCACAAAAAAAGTTCAAGAAATCAGGTGTGTTTGAGCCATGGTAGTTCAAACCCTAAAAATTTGAATGTAATTTGTTTACTCTCTTATTTTGCCTTTCAGTGTGCTGTACTTGAATCTTTAGGGATGGAGTGTGGAGGGATTTGTGTCGGGGGAGATAGTGTCCCGAACCTTTTCGGCACAGCAAAGGCACTACCATATATGTGCAGGATTCAAGAAGAGCTGGTTAAAAATATAATAGGTTAAACCTTTTTTACGTATAAATACCAGATATTGATTTTTAGATAAAGGATAATCATACAATTCAGTAAATATTGGGAAAAAAATAACACTTGCTCAATGATTTCAATGAATAAAACTTGTTACTTAATATTGAAAATTAAAGTACTTACCATTATATGATAACACAATATATTGTTTTTATTGAAGCTTACAATAAGACACCTTTTCTGCAATAAGTTAAAAGTTTTCACTGCAACCATAATTTCTAAAATGAAAGAGTATTAGCTTTTTAAATGATGAAATGTTTCGATTGCATTACTTTGTGAGATTTTTATTATTTGCAGGTGTCCCGATGACAAGTGAGCAGGTGCCAGCAATTAAGGCAAAAAGACTTTTTTCGAAAGAGGAAATCAGGAAGGTTTTTAACTCTTGTTATGGTAATATACTTGTTGAAATATTTTACGGAATGTGTTTTGGTATGAAATCCATATTGATGAAAATTATTCTATCATACCCCAAACCCAAAGGGTCAGTCTGAGCTATTGTCATCACTTGGTGATAGATCCATCATCCACCCGTTAACTTTTCACATTTTCATTTTCTCCTCTAAAAGTACTGAGGCAAATTAAACCAAACTTTACAGGAATTATGTATGGAAAGTCCTTTACCAAGTTTGCTCATTTCCTTCTGATCCAACAAAAAACATGGTTGTCAGCATGGAACTTTGGTTTAACATTGGACCCAATGTGAAAAAATCACATTTTAATATTCTCCTCTGAAACCACCAGAGCAAATTTGCCGAAACTTTACAGAAAAGATGTATTGGAGGTCCTTTATGCCCCCTTCACATATACAAATTTTTCTTTAGGAATCCTTATGAATCTTTAAAATTTATTAGATTAAAAAACTGACATGAATCCTTGCGAATAAAACACAGCTACGAGGGAATTGCAATTTCTTTACAATGAGAAACGAATATTAGTGACCACTTTGCAATTTACT
>MJUU01044040.1:4216-17574 GCA_002080025.1 Modiolus philippinarum | reverse complement strand
TTTGCTTGTGACTTTATCTCCCTCAAAAGGTAGATGTTTATGTCTGATTGAGGCATATCTCAAATGTGGGCGGTCCAATCATATGAAACTTTTACACAAAGCTAGATACCTATGCCAAGTGAAATACAGCATCTGTTTTATAAAAAAAAACATATGATATTGTTAATTTTCAGATGTTTAGAATAGTTTATCAGTGGTTAGTGGACCTGTACATAGTTTCACACATATTCATTGCTGCTTTTTTTAACATATTTCAGTATCTAAGGAGCCAAGAAGAAGTGTTGAAAATGAAACCAGCACAAGAGATATTACTTCTTATTCCCAACAACTACTTGTTACATAGCATACAGTTTCTAAATGCCTATCAGTTTTTCACACTTAAAATCATGCTTAATCTGGTTAACTACCGCTGTTTTTAATATTTTTAGAGAATGGTACTAAAATTCTGTATGATCATTGATTATATGTATACATGTATACAATATTAAATTTGATTTTTAATACCATTTTTTATACAAATTAATTTATACCTAGAGTGACTTTGCTAAAAACAGAAAAGTTTTGTTTGGCTGAATCCTCATACATTTTTTGAGCAAGACTTTGTATATTTTTTGTACAATACCTCAACTAAAAATGTGAATGTTATAATCTTACCTGGTCTTAAAAGATGAAAGTATTAGATATAATAACTGTGCAATATACTAAGCAATATGAATTATTCCAATCTGAACACGTTTTTCTTTTATTAACAAAAGCTAGATTGATTCAAAATGGTTTTTTTTTCTGTTATATAGTCTCATCCAAGGAGGGAAACACTGTACAAACTGAAACTTCTTCTGGACTAAGTCTTCAAGGTATGTTTCGTTTATAAATGTCATGTATGGTGAATAAAAGGATATGGAGTAAATGCACATGAGACAAAGTCTCTACAAATACATGGTAAAAAACAAGCAAAGGAACAACGCTTTTATTGTTGTTCTTCATCTTGAAGTCACCATGAGGCCTTCAACAATGAGCTTTGCTCAAACCTCATAGCAAGTTCAAGACGGCCCCTAGCACCGGTTTAAGCGGAATTCTTTGCTAATTGTCGAGCAACGCTACATCCATGTCTTTCTTGGTCATGGGTGTGGGATTGTCAACAAACATCAATTAAACTGGCAAAGTGATCTTACAATCACGGTCATCCTTTGCCCGACAAAAGCATTAGTGTCTTAAGCTAGTGGACAACTACAACATATAGACAAACACAGGGCACTCATCAAGTCGAATGTAAGAAAACTTGGCGTTATAAAATTGTGAGATGTGGGCACTTAAAACATGTGGTTTGGATAACATTTCAAAATTAATAAAATAAATGCCAAAATTTGAAAGTATCAATAGTATATCCATATGAGAAATTCTCTCACGCACAAGTACACCATAACAGAAAAATATAGAGAGCATACATCTCTCGCACGGGGAATCTTTTTACGGACTCCTTAACTTTTAGTTTGCCTCTATGAAGTTGCCTCGTTATCTCTTTGCTTTTGACTTTATCTCCCTCAAAAGGTAGATGTTTACGTCTGACTGAGGCATATCTCAAATGTTCACTTAATGATAACTTTTATGCTATCATTTCATTGACCTTTCATACGATTAGATAACTTTTCAGTCGTATTTTAATTGGTTGTTCTAGAGGTCACACATCAGGTAAAACCAACGTCATGGCAATTCTTATTTGAAATCCGTGCTCATTGCATTATGTCCTCTGCATTATTATTTTTTATTTCATTGGAAAGAAAAAGAAATGAAAAAAATGAGCATGTGTACACACCTAACAGTTACGTAAATATATTTTGGCCACTTGAAAAATATTATTTTATTGCTAAAAATAAGTTTCCTTCCTGTGTTTTGTGTTGATGTTATGATGTAATGTGTATTGGAATCATTGATGCATGGAAATTGACATCAGAATCAGTTACCACAGAGACAGATAAATTCACACCTACATTTAATTACAAAACACTCTTAACATTTTCACTCAACTGACAAGCAGAAATTAATTTTATTACTGTAATGTTAAAAACTGTAATTGCAATTCAACCGAGCTTTCACCCAGGTTTGTCACCAGCCAGGAATCATGTACTTGTCATTGCTATTGATTGTTCTGTACATGTGCGTATAATGCAACATAGTTCCTGCATCTACAACACTTATCGTTGTTTATAGTTTCTACTTTATCATGTTTATATACGGGGAAAATTTATTGTTAGACTTTACTAAGTTTAAAGTACAAAATTAATCTTCAATGTATTCGCAAACTCAACAAACTAAATTCTCCCAACTTAACATAATTGGGAGAACAAGACAGAATGGTTTACAGATGAATTTTATCATAAGAGAAATAGGTTTCACATCTTGTGAGTCGTTTATATCACTTGTTATCAAATCTCGCTATTTAATTACAAATAATAATTAACTCGCTGAATGAAAGTGACAATAAAAGTCCGAAACGATCAAAGGAAGAGACCAGTAAGGAAAATCCGTATAACATTCGACTAAATCAGGGAAACACAATCCAACACAGAACACTTTTGGCAAGCCGTCATATTCCCGACTTGGAACGGGCATTTTATAAATAAAATGGTGGGTTAAACCAGGTTTAATGATGCATCAACCTCCCGCTTATATGACGACTAACTATAGCTTCTGTGTGCCCAGATTGTGTAAAATGTCAAAGCCATAATATTGTCAGGGGGCACTTCACTATTTCAATACGCCAATATTTGACAGACCACGAAAATAGTACTATAAAAAATAGTGCCTTATAAATTGTAGTGACTCCAGCCAATTGATACATGTTATAATCAGCAAGATCATAGAATATTTCCAGATGAACGACAGAGAGCAAAGAATAGTTAAAAAACATGATTAAGTTGCGTAACAAGCTAGAACGGATAGAATGAAATACGACCAAATACCGAAAATTCTCTGTTGCGACTATGTACAAAATCAATTCAATTATATTTTCTTATTTGACATATTTTTGAAATCCCGGAATTTAACATAAGAGTCAATGGGAGGGCGAATAAGTGGTGTGCCTCCTGTCATAACCTATAGATTTATTCTGACATAGGTAAAATGTTTTTTGTCGTTCGATGTACAAGCCTAGTGTCATACAGGTAAAATGTTTTTGTCGCTCGGTGCACAAATCACAATGGAGTGGCAAGAAGAGAAATATAAAGAAAGAAGCCAAAACTTAAGCAAAACCGTCATTTAATTATTTTTGTGTAATTAAATAGCTCGATTTTATAACAGCGATATACAAGCCTCACTCATAATGAAACCTTTAAATATCTCATCATAGCTAGTAATTACTAGATTTTGCATTATAACGACCAAAAAATGTCAAGCATTTTGACAGACATGAATCCTGTTAGTATGAAAGCATAATATAAGAACATAAGTAATACAGGTTCAAGTTTGCCCTAATTTTAAGTAAATGAATTATTCTTTTTTGTAGAAATATCTGCAGAAAGAATTGTTAGTGAGTTATCATCTGCAGCAGAAAGTCAGTTGGGTTTGTAACTTTTACTTATAGTTTATTACTTGTCATACATGTACTTGTTAAGCCTTGTATCTACTCAGACAGAAAGGAGGTATATGAATGGTGATTTCAGGCATGCAGGTGGCCACAAACGGTTGACTTTCTTGGATAGGCTGCATGTCATCATCTGCTTGACATATCTTGAAACTTAATGAATATTTGATATACCATTAGGGATCAAATTAAAACTTTGTTACCAGATTTTTAAACTTTTAAAAATCTGTATTGCTGCTAGGACTTTCGGTATCTGGGCAATTACAATGTACTTGATATATCTAAATATCTTGGAATTTTATATGGTTCACAAAAACACTTCCTTGCATGTTTTTCAATAAAAACAAAATGATACAAAGCCAATATTTGAACCATTGAATTATTAGTTGTAGCTAGTCGAAGCCCAAAATGTTATTGAGTCATAAATGCATTAGTGAAGTGCTTCAATATACTTTATTCCAATAGGTTTAATTTTAGATATAATTTTAATTGTAACACTTTGATTGTTATAGCTGTACATAATAATTGTATTGTGAAGACAATGAATTGTTTTATCTCAATATTTGTATTCATTCCAACCAAATATTACGAGATTACAACATGTGAAAATCTACCTAGACCATTTGAATATTTTGAAAATCCAGATGGTCCTGACGATACATAGATGGTCTTGAACATATATATATATATACTAAATGACACCTTCTATCTTATACCCCCACTTGCGAGTGGGTGGTATATTGGAATACCCTTGTATGTCTGTCTGTCTGTCTGTGTCCTTCGTTCCTCAAAGTTTCGTCACATTTTTCTCAGCTAGTGCTGTACCAATTTATTTTAAATTTGGTATTTGAATTTATATATAGGGGAATAAGTTGTAAGCAATTTTGGTCACACTACGATGTCAATTGCCTGTTCGGCTGGTCTTAGCCATTTATCCTTATTTAACATAGTAAAAATTTTCGTTGCACTTTATCAGCTACTGCAAAGCATATTTATTTCAAATTTGGTATTTGACTTTATATATATAGGGAATGCTTTATAAGCGATTTTGGTCACCTTATGTCAACTTCCTGTTTGGCAGGACTTAGCAATTTTTCCCTTTATTTAACATAGTTAAAATGTTCGTTGCACTTTTCACAGGTACTGCTTCGCTGATTGATTTCAAATTTGGTATTTGACAGACATTACTCAATTTAATTTAGAAGGTTTTGAAACAATTTTTGTGGTTTCTCTACAGAATTCATTCACGAGGGTACAGAATTACAGGCAGAAGTTGAGACAAATCAGCCAAATATTCCATTTGGTTTGTATGACTTTTTTGGATGACATTTTGCATTTTAAGGATCAGTGGTATATTACAAAATTCTAATGAAGTCAAACCCTGTACAATATTTAGGGCCCTGCCATGAAATGGCGGTGCCCTATAGTAATAAGCCTGTCGGTCCGTCTGTCTGTCCGTTATCATATTCTATGTCGTACAATAACTCAAGGTCGCCCTCACCAATTTTTATGATTTTTTTTACTCAAAGTTGAATTTTACCAGAGGGAGCTCCCTTTCGTTTTTGAGGAAAATGGGAAAATGGTTGGGAAAAAATTTTGTTTTTATATGAAAGGGTGCAAATTTTGAGAAGTAGCTCTATGTTATACGATAACTTAAGATTGCCTCACAATAACTTAGGATTTGTTAATTTTGTTTTTCGACATAAATTGTTTTGTGATTTCCGTAAAATTCCGCAAACAGGTTCATGGGACACACATAGGGGTTGGGCCCTTTCTGACTTTGTCAGTATTCTAGTTTTGTACATTATGTCTATTTCTACAACTTTCTTCCAAAAAAAAGACAATTGCATCTTTTATCAGTTAAGAATGTTTCATTGATGGAAAATTTGAAACATCTTCATTTTTACAGATTTTACGATGTCTTGAATTTGACTAAAAAAGCAATGTCTTCTTAAATATATCATTAGGGACCTATGCTTTTTATTAGTGATATTTCTAAAAATCTGGAAAATGAGATCTAACAATCTTGAAAAATGACAGAAAATGGATGGTAGAAACCGATATTTGTACCAAAAATGGCCCAAAAGTCTGATACAAAGTTGAAGCGACATAAGCATGATAAGACACTTTGTCTTTGAACTTAAGATTGTCAATTTTTTTATTAATCTTTTAGAATTGGTGGAAGCAACTTATCTTGCCTTAACCACAAATGAAAATAGAGAACAGGATGCTACAATAAAACATGTTTGTATTTAGATATTGAAATACTTGTATATTTATGCAAAAATATCTGTCCATTTTGTGCTTGGAACATTATTTTCATGTTAAATACAAGGGAAATTAAAAAATGCTTGGAGTAACTGTGCATCTGGTAAAATCAAGTAATTCCATACAAATTAAGACACTGCATAAAGTAAAACATTAATTCATGTAAACACAAAATCCTATTCAAATTGAATTATAGAGAAATATTGACATTTGAGCTGTTAAAATGGTCAAAATTGAAATCTTTCAAACAAAAATCCATTGAACAAATAATTAAAGTAATAAATATAGAAATTTTTTAAAATTCAAACTATTTTTGCATGAGTTTTTTCTCATAGGACATAGAAGGTCGATTAGAAACCAGGTAAAAAATCTTTAAAATTGCCAATAAACTAATACAGTAATAAAATGACCGATGAATATCAAACACAACCTATTATCAAGACTTATTAAGTCATAATCTGACTGATTTACATTTACCTAGTTTGAAGATGATCATCTGTACCAGATATTTCCCTGACTTCCATCTGTTTTTATAAATACGCAAGTATTTATGCAAGTACCAGTGCATGTATATGCATTTATAAGTATTAAAAAAATGCATAATTTTGACCCATTTTAACAGCTATAAACTGTTTACATATTTCTCTATATTGTGATTTTGACCTTGAGACCTGTTTTGCAACACACACTTTACTCTTATAAATTTATTCACATAAACATTTTGTTAAATCTCTGTCATAAATGGTGTTTAGATATACATGTACTAAATTAGTGAAAATTGCCAATGGAAAACTTATAAAATCTTAGCTTATACTCTATAAAATTTAAGATGATAAAGTGCATGACCCCTGACGACATGTCAGTTGCAAGGAACAGTTGTTTATCTATCCCTACTCTAAGTTTTTAAGTATTTTTCACTTTCAAATATTCATGGCCATATATTTACAAGATCTACTACAAGTAGAGATTTAAACACTACTGTGCTTTACAAATGACATGCAATTTTCATTAATTTTTGTACAAGTATGTCTCGAACGCCAATCATGATGTTGGTTAAAAATGTAGAATGATTCCACTTAAAAACTAAAAAGGTAGATCCTACTAAAGGGGGGGGGAGGGGTGTCGCTACTCCATTTGAAAATAAATAGGACTCGAAACAAACATGATTTTTTGTTAGAAAATTAAAAAAGAAGTAATTCAAGTTAAAAAAATTGATAGGTTGATTATCTCGTTTTCGATAGAAAATTTGGGCAGGAAACTAAACTTCTCTGAAATTTTCATAGGATTAACATTAGCAAGGTTTGACTGACAGAATAAATGCAGTTTGATGAATGTTTTTACAGAATGGTCACAAAGATGTATAAATGAAATTATGGTAAAAAATATGGAGGTCAATTGGCAAAAAATTATGATGCTTTAAGGTCTCATGTAACCGTTTAGTATGGATTTTTCTCTTGTGTCTGTTTTTTTCAAAGATTTGCATCTTGTTTGTCAAGATTTAATGAAAAAGTGTGAAATTGCAGATGTATAAAACAACAACTCCTTGGAATCCTTGGAACAAATACTTTGAATTGCACATACACTTATCTCAAGGCGAACTGATTCCCTCTCTCTCAACACCGAGTATTTTCCTGGTGGGACACTGCTAAACACCGAAATTCACCAAAAAATACTCAGTGTTGTCTTGGAGGGATCACACGGATTAGCGTGTCGTTTATTGTCCTGAAAACAAAAATCCTCCCCACACCGTGAAATTTATTTACCTGCCTTCCTTTGATCTTTTGCCGGTAATTACAGTCGTTAATTAGCAAGTCATTGACATTTCATCAATAATGTTTTAACAAAAATTTTATTTTTTCAAAAGGTAGTAATTAAAAGTAAAAAAAATCCATTTGTTTTTGAAATAACTTCAAAAAATTGGCATGAAAATCCAAACAGATTCTACTGACAAATTGATGTATCAATGCAAGGGAATTCACATGTTTTTGGAAATAAAATTGCTGCTTGTTTTTACTAAAGAAAGGGTCCACAAAGTTTAAAAAATACCTTTACTTATAAAAGGGATGAATAAAACTGAACAATGTTCGTAAGAAGGACATACGCTAAATCTTCAATAATTTTAGAGGTTTAAATTAAGTTGTAACCGCATTTTGTTCCTGTAAAATGTTTTAATCCATAGTCTGGACCGGAATGTTTTTGAGCGAAACAAGCGAAAACTTCATGTCTCACGTGTTGGAAGAGACATTCAATTTTATGCAGCAATATAAATAAATTACTTTTTTTAAACGTTTTGGCATCTTGAAGTTATCAAATTATTACTTCTTAAAATGTATTCTCAAGAAAATGAATTGTCATCAACAGCGATGATTTTTAAATTTCCACAACCATAAAAATATTGACTTGTAACTTGTTGATCATTTGATTTTGACAATCGGACAGGTAATTAACATTAAGAAGTTTTATAGCCCTCAACAGCAATAAAACTCGCGTTGTTGAGATAAGAGTTTGGGAGGGATTTAGGAGATTAATCTGAAATTAACTGTGTCGCACCGTGTTACACAGAAATCCGTCATCAGTTCGCGTTGAGCTAACTGTACAACTGTGTCTTGCTGATAATATATATATGTGCTGTTTGCTTCCATCGAAACATTTGCAAAAGTTGATAACATTACCCCACAATTTGCCAAAAAATTGCAAAAACAGTGCCAATACACTAGGTCCCCCTCATGGTATAGGTTATGAACAGCCATAGCCTCTATATTTGCCTCACGGACAGTTTGGATTTAACAATAAAAAATGATATCATCAGGGATTACTTTTCGAGATAAAATGCACCATACACTTACTTCCATTTCCATGCCAAATGAAAATCTGACAGAAATCCCAAAACATAAGGAGCGAACCTCCTGTATACATTCATAAGCAGAACATTGTTTCTATATTGCGATTTAATTTGAAAATGTTGCTACGAGGGACAAATCATACAATGCAAAATCTGCAAAAATTAACGTGGAATGTAAACCACATCAATAGTAATAATTTTATTTGAAACTTCTAATTTTCAGAAAAAAATGATCAGCTGTACATCATTGAGAAAATAGTAAATAAAAAGAAAGAAGGAAGGAATACGAAGTACTTAGTTAAATGGGAGGGTTATCCAGATTCTTTAAATACATGGGAGCCAAGCAGTAGCCTTCCAAAGAAAATTGTAAGAGATTTCAATAAAAAACATAAGACAGACTTGTAATCAAAGGTGGTAAATGTGAAAGGGTAGGCTTGTTGAAGAACTGTATGGAGAGGATGGAAAAAAAACTTCACCCCAGAAGAAATTAGTTGATATTGCAGTTATGTTTTCTGTGAATGACATGTTGCACATTGTTAGAATTAAATTTGCAAGAATGTGTTGATGTGAGAAAATTGGTGACAGGCAGAGAGTTTCCTTCTTATAGCAAGATACTAAAAAATGTATATTTTTAACGCAATCTTATATTATGTATAAAAAAGGTTGAAATATAAATAATAAAGAAAAATCAAACAACTTTTTTGAAATGATCTACAAAAGCGCTTTGTTAACTCTTACACGTATTGATTAACAAGATAAAATCATGTAAAGAGTAGTTATTTGTTTATTCACTTTATTCAATGTTATTTTTAATGCTGTTGCCGTTAAAGAGTGATTTTTTTTCACTCATGTTAGGAAAGATAATTTCAATCAATGTATGTTTTTTACAGGAGTTTTATTAATTTTAAGGCAGAGAGTGAATGGTTGTTCATTGTTCATTTTTGACATGCACATTAGAGATGCATGATTAAGCAATATATATTTATGTACGTACATATAAAGACCATTTTATGAAAATATGATACAGAATCTATAACTGTCAGATAGAATTTTCTGATATTTTCAGGATGTACACTTTGTTATAAGAATATACAAAAAATGAAATAAAACTTTTGAGTCATCAGCCATATAAGTCTGAAATCTGGCATGTAAAAATCATCTCTTTTAGTTTCTCTTTTAGTGAAATGAAAGGTAAATGAGAGAAGAGTAAATATTCAAATTTTAACAGTATTCTAATTTATTTTATTGACATCAGATACCTTTTTTATTTTAAATAGGTAAAATGTATTTGCTGTTATACTTGCCTTCAATTTGCATGGAAAAAAATTGGTGTCGCCACACTTTTATATTGATTTCTACACTAATTATCTCCCCTTAATAGAACATGAATTTGCTGAAAAGGTTCAGTATTCTGCACGGTAAAACAAGAAAAGTGGCATATTCGAACAAAATTAACCATCATAAGACATTGAAAAACATTTTGCTAACATTTCTTACAGTGAATTAAATGTTTTTGTCATATGAGCAAGAATGATGCTCAGTTTAAACACCTCTACCTCCTTAGTAGAATTTTTGAAGTGTCTCATAAGGCAATATATGAATGAGTATTGATTCATTTTTATTGTATCGTACAAAAAGTACAATCACAGTGTAAAATATCCAAACAATGACATCAAAATTGATGTATATTTTAATACTGGTGGACAAATCCAGTTCATCTATCATTTGTTAGTCATTTATAATTTGTTACAATGAAAGTTTTTATTTCTTGTTGAAAATTTAATAGCCACAGAGTTGTTTGAAAATAATTTTCAAGATAATTTTTTTCGCTGTCGTAACTTCTGGTACCTTTGATTTCTCTTAAAATACATGTATGTGTATAAGGTAATATAATAGTTATTGAATAGGTATGCAGACAACATACCATGAATTTTTTTCCTTGGTAATGGGAACCACACAAGTGTTCCCTATACCTCGTTAAAAATATTATACAGTTATTGACTGTGTCTGAAAGGAACAGCTGTTTTGTTTGACCCAATGACTGAACTGTTGCATGAAGCCTAAGACTGAGTGCAACAGTTTAGTGGGAGGGTTAAACAAACCAGCTGTTGTTTGAGACCCAGTCTATAACTATCTTTTTATACGTTTTCATGTTTAATATGTTTTTGTCTTAAAATATGTTTTATTGTTATATCCATCTGTATAACATTTATGTAACTGCAAACTCTATGTTTTGTTAAACACACACCATTTCATCTGAATACAATTCATGTCACAAATTTGTTTGAGCAGATGACAGGAGATCATGTGAAATGGGTGTGATGTTTTTGAGTTTTTTATACGACCGCAAAAAAAATTGAGGTCGTATAATGGTATGGCGCTGTCGTTGTCATTGGCGTTGTCGTCGTCCGTAGACACTTTTGTTTTTGGGTAATAACTTAAGTTCCAGTTGACCAATTCTTATGAAATTTTACCACAGTGTTCCTTGGCACAAAAAGAAGGCTTGGGTGGGATTTGATTATTTTGGCCCCACCCATTTTCAAAAAGCAGCCAAAAAGGGAAAATTGGGTTGTTTCACATATTGGGCTTTAGAATATTTATTATTTTTTTTATTTTGATGGGGTTTCTTTCAGTGTGTTCCCAATTAAATTTCCTTTCAGGAGTGTGTCGATGGATATGATGTGGGATGTACCGTTCACGAGATAAATGGGGCCCAAAAGGGGCAATTTTCAAGAATTTCATTTTTTTTTTATTTTAAGTCCAATTTTGATGCAGTTTTTTTTTAATGGATTCTTTTTGAAAATAAACATAGAGTTGTACCATCAGATTTTTGATAACTTGTTTGTTTGCCGAGCTATGAGGGGCCGAATGGGGACAAACCTGCAAATTTGCAGGTTACCTAATAGAAGACATGAATTCACTTTGATAGCAATTTATTTAATTGACAACTTAACTTGGGCTTGGGACACTTGTTTTGACAACAGCTTGTCATATTGTTGTATTTTTATATCATCTTTCCCATATCCATTCCTAATTGAGGCCCTGAAATATAATTAAAGGTGACACTTTACTCAAGTGCCAAGCGTGGGTAATACCTTAAATGGCCGCCAATCACGTGACTATCACCTGACACTGACCATTCAGTCACTTTTAATGTACTTTATAACAATGGAAAATTAAAAATCCTATTTTTATACAAATTTTATTTAATAATTTCAGTTTATTCATTAAGCAAATGCTTTGAAATTCCTTATTTATATCTTTTTTAAAAACAGGAAGTGACCTTCATTTATCTCCCTTTGAACAAGGAAGTAAACAAACCATTCATGTCTGGAACGATCTTTTTCAAATAAAACATGTGAAAAATATTTTATTGAATATATAAGGTAACGAACTGATAATATTAACAAAGAAAACGATGTTTGTACATATTGAACAGTGTTGTTGAAATAATTATTGTTATTTCCTTTCAAATCAATCAACTTTTATTTTTTTCATCAGACGATTTTTGAAGATGGTCTAAAAATTGAAGATATCAAAATTTTGACTTTTCTGAAAAAATGAAAAGTGTCGAAAATTTTGGCCGTCGAATAAATCAAGACAAGACGGTAGATCATTATTTTTTATCTACATATGCATGCCTTATTGTTTCATGTAAATTCACACAATATCCTATCATTTTTTTCCATTCTATTTTCTACATTGAGATACTCAAATCCATACTGAATAGCATGCTGGACATTCTGTTCCATTGTCAAGTCCCTGACAAAGATGAGTTGGATATTCCTTCCTGTACAACAGATGTCTAAATTCGCCTACTGTTTCTGTAATCAAAATCTTGTATAGATTTTGATTCTGAAAAAAAAGAATTCAATGAAAATTTCAAGTTAAAAACAAATATCTTTTAACGCTTTACAACATTACAGTTATTTCAATCAGAGTTACAAGAATAATTTTGGATCGGAATTTTTTTCTCAATTTATGACTGGTCTGTTAGACATCTCCACAGCCTCATATTTTGGTAGTTTACATTTTGTACCTTGGACTTAGTTTTTTTTAAGAATATTACAGTCGAACTTCCATTGCTGGAACACCCAAGGAATCGATGAAAATGTTCCAGCTAGAAGCGTGTTCAAGCTATGCAGGTAGAAATATGTTTAAGCTTGAACAAAGGGACCAGAAAATGGATCTGAGACATCCATAGTGTTCGTGCAATTTGAGTTCGATTCATCGAAGTTCTACTGTATAGCATTATATTTATACTTTTGTTTCTATCTATAAAGTATTGAAATTTACCTGTTCCATAATATGCGATATTGCTCAAATAATTGAATACTTAAATACTGGTTTCAATCCTCATGGTTTTACTCCAAGAATCACTCATTCTGATATGTGTATTTTTACAAACAAGATACATGTCCCTGATTCAAAGCTGCATTATACGAATTAATAAAGAAGTCATGTTTGTTTGTGGTTTGTAGTTAATTTATTTATGGGTGGCCATTTTATTTTACCTAGAGCATACAGAGGCACAAGATAGAGTATTACATGGGTAAATCCGTATTACATGCTGTATCAACCCGAGACGTCAGTATCATCCCGAAGGCTTGCCTGAGGGATGATATTGGTCGAGGGTTGATACAGCATGTAATACGGATTTACCCATGT
>MJUU01044038.1:0-10282 GCA_002080025.1 Modiolus philippinarum | reverse complement strand
TCTCCCCTTCCTGGTTTTGAACAATAATTATATTTCTTCATGCACATCTCCATATAGTGTCCTTCCTTTGTGTAAAGTTTCATCAAAATCCTTCAAGTGGTTTAAGAGGAGTTGCGCTTACGAGGTAACCCATAAATAGGGAATCAACGAAAAGTCAAAGTCGGATTATCTCCCCTTCCTGGTTTCGGACAATAATTATATTTCTTCATGGACATCTCCATATAGTGTCCTTCCTTTGTGTAAAGTTTCATCAATATCCTTTTATTGGTTTAAGAGGAGTTGCGCTTACGAGGTAACCCATAAATAGGGAATCAACGAAAAGTCAAAGTCGGATTATCTCCCCTTCCTGGTTTTGAACAATAATTATATTTCTTCATACACATCTCCATATAGTGTCCTTCCTTTGTGTAAAGTTTCATCAAAATCCTTCTAGTGGTTTAAGTAGAGTTGTGCTTACGAGGTAACCCATAAATAGGGAATCAACGAAACGTCAAAGTCGGATTATCTCCCCTTCCTGGTTTCGGACAATAATGATATTCCTTCATGCACATCTCCATATAGTGTCCTTCCTTTGTGTAAAGTTTCATCAAAATCCTTCTAGTGGTTTAAGAGGAGTTGCGCTTACGAGAAGTGTGGACAGACGGACAGACGGATGGACAGACGGACAGACGGACAGACAGACAGACAGACAGGCTGATTCCTATATACCCCCCCCCAAACTTTGTTTGCGGGGGGTATAATAACATTAGTGGATCCAGAGGGGGGTTGTGGGGGTTTTGAACCCCCCTCCCTTTTTTTTCTGAACAATCATATATTTTTTAATGAATATCCTGATGTTCAATTAAGAAATATCCCCAAAATTTTGTGCCTCACTTCGCTTGGCGAAATCTCCTTTTATTTCAAATTGTAACCATATAACACTAACACAAGTTTTATATAAATTTTGTTATTTCTCGTAAATAATCTGATGAATAAAGCAAGTGGTAACAGGTATTGACACATCATGAATGTTTTTCAGCGACGTCGGCGATAATCAAGTATTATTTTTGACATTTGATTAGAAGGATCGTTGAAGTTCAAATGACCGCTACCGTAAATCGGAAAATTTTGGATGTAGTTTTATTTTGGCGTATTTGACGCCTACATACAAATCGCCAAAATCAAACACACCAAAATTTATAATGCTCCAAAATTATAAAATCCAAACATTGATTTGGAAATTCGCTACAGTATTAGAAAGTATTGTAGTACAATTTGGAAATAATCAACAAAAGTGTAAAACTGAATAAAATTGAAATAAATAAAAACTTCATACTTTTCCCGAGACATAGTATATTTTCCTTTATTCTATATCAAAACTGCAATGAAATTAATACAACAAATGGACAAGAACTCTTTCTTGTGCATTTTCCCGTCCTTTTTTAAATAAAGCACCAAAATTAAACACAATTATTTTACCAAAGCCCCAAAATTAAGCATTCACATATCAGCACAAAACCGCCAAAATATCCCTACACCAAAATATCCCAATTTACAGTAATCGACTGTCGGCGAAAATCGGTTCATCACTAATAGCACTTTAAGGTAGATAGACACTGTTGCGCTGCGCAATGCAACCGCGCATAAGAAAAATAAAGAGTCAGGTATGGGGTAGGTTTGATTTTCGGGCCGGAATAGTAATTTGATGGCTTTTCCTTTGTGACGTCATAATTGAATGACAAATGTGAAACGTCATATTTCGTTTACTTTGCAGCGAATTAACTCCCTTTTCCCGAAAATAATTTTACATCCGGAAACTTTGTAAAATATCTCTGTTAAAAGCATGGTGACATATTCATATTTTAATTGTAACCAATAAATTACATCATAAACTATCTGTTCAAATTCTCATGGATAAAAAGTTCATTTCTATTAAGCTAAAATTTGCCTTTCCATATTTTTCCTGTGCATTCTTTGTAAACTTAGGTGAAAAAATGGCTAAAAATGAGCAAACTTTGATCTCAATTCTAGAAAAAACAAGCATGGTGATCCATACTTTTTATTACAGATTTTGGGTTAATAGGATTTGTTTTTCAATTGTGCCTACTTACAACAAAATCTCATGGATATGAATATTACTGTCTATCTACCTTAAAAATACATTTATTACTGGATGATCAAGTTACCATTCCTGATTAAAATCAACTTTATCAATGCAACTGTTTTCAAGATGCAGTATAAGGTTTTCTCAAAGGGTACCACTATAAACTAAGATTAGCCATGGTGGTCATCTTGAATTACCAAATCTGCATCAAAATCACAAACTTTGCAAAAGCTCATCATATGATCATTCATACCATAAATCAATACACCAGATTTTTCTGAGGAGAAGAAACATATTGGCCAATGAAAAGACATAAATTGATCTAGCAGCCATAATGAATTTCCATTCCACAGCAAAATCAAAAACTCTTTATGTTCTCATGCTGGTCAATGAAATGTTGACCAGCACCAGAATATAAGAGTTTGCTATATGGTTTATTTGTTTTATTATTATCCCCGCATTCACCCTCCATCTGTCTGTCCTTCCATCCGTCCATCACACTTTTCTTCTGACTCGAACTCCTCCTACATTTTTGGATTTAGGGATTTAATTTTGTTGTGTAGAATTGTTGCATATAGTCTGTAGATGCGCAATAAGCTTTTGGATTTTTGATATTGCTCTTGGTGCAAACAAGATGCCCCAAGATGTCAATTTTAATGAAAGTGGCATGTGACACAAACTCCTCCTACATTTATGGATTTATGGATTTAATTTTGTAGTGGAATTGTTGCGTATAGTCTGTAGATGCGCAATAAGCTTTAGGAATTTTTATCTTTATCTGGTGCAAACAAGAGACCTCAAGATGTGTTGATTTTGACAAAGGCCCGAAGATGTGGATTTTGACACATGTGGCATGTGACACAAACTCCTCCTACATTTTTGGATTTAGGGATAAAATCTTTATGCAGAATTTGTTGCATATAGTCTGTATATTTGTAATAACCTTTCAGAATTATGATTCCAGTTCCAACTTTGGTAAATTTCCTGAAAATGTCAATGACTCATATTTTTTTTAAAATTTAAGCATTTAATTATGTATCTTAGCAATTGTTTGATAGAAAATGAGATTTTGAACTAGAGGCTCACATGAGCCTGTATCGCTCACCTGGTGACTGGTTTTATTCATTGTCACGAAGAGACCACCCATTCATAACCAAACTTGGTTCCAATTGGCTCAGAAGGTTCAGAGGACAAGACATTTCAATGCATTTCCCATAGGGTCCCTATATTAAACTATGTTCCACGCTGGCCGCCATCTTGGATGAGGTACGAAGGTCAAAATCACAAACTTTGAAGGGGACAAGCCAAGGACTATTGTAACCAAGTTTGGTTGAATTTGGCTTGGTAGTTTCAGAGGAGAAAATCTTTGGAAGCATTACCAATAGGGTCCCTATGTTAAACTATGTTCTCTGCTGGCAGCCACCTTCAATGAGGTATGAACATAAAAATCACAAACTTTCAAGGGGACCACCTAAAGACTATTGTGATCAAGTTTGGTTCCATTTTGCTCAGTAGTTTCAGAGAAGAAGATCTTTGAATACATTCAATAGGGTCCTATGTTAAACTATGTCCTGTGCTGACGACAATCTTGGATGAGGTACAAACATAAAAATCACAAACTATGAAGGGGACCAGCCAAGGACAATTGTATCCAAGTTTGGTTCCTATTGGCTTATAGTGGTTTCAGGAGAAAAGATCTTTGAATGTATTTCCCATAGGGTCCCTATGTTAAACTATATTCCGTGCTGGCGGCCATCTTGGATGAGGTACAACCACAAAAATCACAAAGTTTAAAGGGGACCACCTGAGGACTATTGTGACAAAATTTGGTCCATGTTGGTTCAGTGGTTTCAGAGGAGAAGATCTTTGAATGCATTTCCCATAGGGTCCTATGTGAAACTATGTTCCCTAGTGGTGGCCATCTTGGATGAGATGCTAATCTGCTGGACATATGTAGAAATTGTAGTCCTGGAAAAGCTCAACACTTTTGTAATTTACATTTGACCTCCATCTCAAACAGTTTTTGAAATAAAAGTAAAAATGTTAAAAAATCGTGAAAATTCAAAGAAAAAGGGCCATAACTCCTATGTGGGTCGTCAGATTTTCTTCAAAATTGCAGGAAATGTGGATCTTACAATGCTGACCATTTTTGTAATGTAAACTTCACTTCTATCTTCTACCATTTTCAATATATAAGACTAAAAGTAACAAAAAAATGAAAATTTTACGGAAAAAGGGCAATAACTCCAAGATGGGTTATCGGATATTCTTCAAAATTGCAGGGCAGGTAGATCTCATCATGCTGATCATTTTTACATCTTTCAGACTTTAATATCTGTAACAGTTTTCAAGTAATTTGCAAAAAAACTGCAATTTACCCCTATGTTCTATTTTTAGTAACAGCAGCCATGTTGTTTGGTCTATGGACATAAAAATCACAACTTGAAAGAGCATACCCTGGTGATGATTCAGGCCAAGATTGGTTAGTATTGGCCCAGCAGTTTCAGAGGAGAAGATCATTGCATAAAAGTTAATGGACGGACAGACGGAAGACGACGGACGGACGACGATGGACGGACGACGGACGCCAAGTGATGGCAAAAGCTCACATGGCCTTTGGCCAGGTGAGCTAATAATAAGAATTCTAAAATGTGATTCCAAGTTTGGTTAATTTCCTGAAAGTCTCAAAGACCACTTATTTGTTGAATAATTTGTTTAGTTTAGGACAAACATTTTAACTAAATGGATTTCAAAAATCTTTGATTCCAATTTTGATAAATTTCCTAAAAGTCTCAAAGACCACTTATTTTTTGGATAATTTGTTTAGTTTAGGACAAACATTTTAACTAAATAGATTTCAAAAATATTTGATTCCGATTTTGATAATTTGCTGAAAGTCTAAAAGACCACTTGTTTTTTGGAATTCTACCCAGCAACCATACTTAAATAGCTTCTTTAATTTAGGACAAACACTTTCATCAATTGGATTTCAAAAATATTTGATTCCAATTTTGGTAAATTTCCTGCAAGTCTCAAAGACCACTTATTTTTTGGAATTCTACCTAGCAACCATAGTAAAATAATTTGTTTAGTTTAGGACAAACATTTTAATCAATTCGATTTCAAAAATATTTGATTCCAATCTTGGTATACATCCAGAAAGTCTCAAAGACCACTTATTTTTTGGAATTCTGCCTAACAACCATATATCCTTAAATTCTTTTTGTAAAAATAATGGCTATCAATAGTTTGATTTCAAAAATATTGAGGAAAATTTTGCCCAGGGGGTAAAACAACAGTTTTCTGTGTCAAACAGGCAGAGCAGGGATAGCTGTTGTTCTGACAACCTCTAGTTGGTGATGTTTGGTTTTATTTGGTAGAGGGATATCTAAGAGGAATGGTAACATCATCAATGGGAATGACGCTGCAGCCATTTACAGTGAATGCCAAGTGATGGATATAGCTAACATTGTCTTTCGGGACAGGTTAGTAAAATATACTACATACCTATCTGAAGGTTCTTTCTGTTCTTGCAGTAGAGGACAAGGATCTCGAAGTAATGCTTTCAAAGTTAAAGCAACTGACTCTGATAAAGATTTTATACAATAACCACCCTGTAAAATAAACATTTGTATCACTAAATTCTTCCATTAAAAAGAGATAAACTGGTATGTGTATTGGAGAAGTCATACTGGCTTTTCTATATCAAAATTGTTCTAAGATCCACTAAACAGGAATTGGATATACACCAGATGTAAAACTGTCTAGCTATAATATTGTTTTCGATACTGAGGTTTTGTGTCAGGAAAATGACATGATTGGTTACTGAGAACAAGATGTGTTTGTGAAACACTACAAATGCCCCAGATTCTACAGTAAATATATCAAAATACCTAATTTTACTTCTTTTTTTACCTCTGTGACCTTGACCTTTGACCTAATTTTTTGCATATTTATATTCCTCTTGACAAGACCTATACACTTGCCAAGTATTAAAAGTCTATCTTACATAGTTCAAAAGTTTTTTATTATCATAAAAACACCCAATTCAACCCCTTTATTCTGAAACAGATGAAGCCCCTTTTGGGCTTTTTCTTTATCGAAATGGCTTTAATTGTTAAAACATGCTATAAGAATCCTACAGAAAAATACTGCATCAAGATCCAACAAAAAATTAAAAAATTAATTTTTTTCCGTTTGTCCTCCTTTGGGCCTCTTATTTATCAAAAACGGTAAGTAAATGCTACCTCAAATCTGTTGCATACTACAGTTGCGCTATTTTATTAGCAATAACATAAAACAAACCCCGTCTCAATAGGATAAATAATAAGGATTCTACAGTCAAATATGTGAAAATAGCCTATTTCACCCCTTTTTAACCTCTGTGACCTTGACCTTTGACTTTACCTAATTTTTTTGCATATCTATGTTCCTCTTGACTAGACCTTTACACTTGCCAAGTATGAAAAGTCTACCTTACACATCGATCTGGAGGCATAAAAATATGAGAGGAATAAATTTTTTATGCCTATGAATAGATGCATAAGTATTTTTTGCCTTTGTTTAGCATTATTTTAGGCTCTGTTTGTTTTGGTGGTGTTGTTTTATTGATATTTACCCCATATTATCTTTTGTATATGTGTTCTACCTATCAACACACTTTTGTCAAAAAGAGGAACAAATTAAAAATATGGAAATATACCATTAAGGAGGTTCGCTCCTCATGTTTTGTGATTTCTGTCAGATTTTTGGAATTCTCTGGTTTTATCCATTGAAAAGCATTATAGTTTTTTTGCCCATGGACCCCCTTAATTTTTCCCATAATTTCATCTTATACATCTTGATGGGCATTCTGTAAAAATTTCATTAAATTTTATTTATTCTGTCAAATAACCTTGCTAATGTTAATCCTACGAAAAATCCGAAGAGTTCAGTTTCATATGGAGTAGCAAACCCCCTTAAGAAGATAAAAGATTGTGTCAACAAGACAAAAACCCTATGAAACATCTTATAAGTGTTGAACATACTTACCTCCAAACAGACACAGACTCTTCCATCAGCCAATGACATTAAATGATGTGTTATGTGACCAAATGCTGCTGGGGATACCATCATTTCTCCCTAAAAAGTATTACAAAAGACTAGTACATGCACTACCATTGAATACAGGTTAAAGGTAAAATTATTATACCTCAGTATGTATTTTCTATATAAATTGTTTATTTGATAAATTAACTATTTTTCACATTTGTCACACGCAGACTATTTGCCAATCAATAGTTTCAATGACTATTGACTGGCGATGAACTATTTACTGGTCATTCAATAGGACGATGAACTATTTAGCGATGATGTCACATTGATACCTTTGCTTTCAATTTCAGTACAATAAAACACTTATTTACTGGCTATTCGAACAATAGCAAGTTAATTGTTTCCCTCAACATCATCTATTTCCCTCCGCTTCAAGTCAGGAAATTGTTGTGTCTCGGGAAACCATTAACTTGCTTTTGTCCTCATAGCCAGTAAATAGGTGTATACAAAAATAAATCAGTATAACTTATCCAGTCAAATTTAAAAGATATACCATATAAAAATAACATTTTTATTAGCTTTACGAATTCAATAAGAAGTATTTAAAACAGAAAAACAAATTAATATTTGTAACAATATCTGTTAATTCTTTTGAAAATTAATTATCAATCCATCTCAAAATGATATAATATCAAGAATAACCAATTCTGATAATAAACTATAATAAGGTTCCATAACAATATCATATCATATCAACAACATCATGCAGAACTTTGTAGAATGAGAGTATTAGAAATGTTAAAATAACCTGTATAATAAACAAGAGTAGACCCTAATAGATGTCTCCCCCGTTCGTGCTTGACATTTGAATTGATGTTTTAAACAATAACTAAACACGCTCACTAACCTGTAAAATTTAATCAACTGACAAAAGCCATATAGCAGGCCATTATACACTACCAAAGACCAACCCATATACAAAATATCATTGACCTATAGCTACCACAAATACATACTGAGAAACTTAATATGATCACTAGACCATGAAATCGAGGTCGAGGATAAAAGTCATATCCCAGACGGACATATACTACCCAAGACCAACCTACATATCAAATATCATCTACCTACCACTTATAGTTATTGAGAAATGGTCTTGATCAGAGAAACTTAACGTGGTCATAGACCATGAAATTGAGGTCAAGGACAAATGTATTATGCCAGACTGACATATACTACAGAAGACCAACCTACATTTCAAATATTATCGACCTACCACTTATGGTTATTGAGAAATTGACTTACTAAGAGAAACTGAACATGGTCACTAGACCGTGAAATTGAGGTCAAAGACAGTCATATGCCAGACTGACATATACTACCCAAGACCAACCTACATACTAAATAGTATCTACCTACCACTTATAGTTATTGAGAAATGGACTTAATCAGAGAAACTTAATGTGGGCACTAGACCGTGAAATTGAGGTCAAGGACAAAAGTCATATCCCAGACTGACATATACTACCCAAGACCAACCTACATATTAAATATTATCTACCTACCACTTATAGTTATTGAGAAATGGACTTAATCTGAGAAACTTAACCTGGTCACTAGTCCGTGAAATGGAGGTCAAGGACAAAAGTCATATGCCAGACTGACATGTACTACCCAAGACCAACCTACATACCAAATATAATTGACCTACCACTTATAATTATTGAGAAATGGACTTAATCAGAGAAACTTAACGTGGTCACTAGACCATGAAATTGAGGTCAAGGACAACAGTCATATGCCAGACTGACATGTACTACTCAAGACCAACCTATATACCAAATATCATTGACCTACCACTTACAGTTATTGAGATACGGATCTAATCAGAGAAACTTAACGTGGTCACTGGACCGTGCCATTGAGGTAACATGATTAGTACTACCACTGGAACAAATATTATGTTCCTACATCAAAGGGTTTTCAAAATATCCTATATTTAGTAAACCGTCATACTTTGCACGCCTGTCTCGCTTTCCGCAACTTTCGTCGCAGACGAGACAAAAAATGCTTTAAAATAAATTATTATACCTTAGTATGTATTTTCTATATAAATTTTCTTTTTTTCACACTTGTCACAAACAGACTATTTGCCGGTCAAAAGTTTCAAGAACTATTGACTGGTGACAAACTATTTACTGGTCATTAAATAGGACAGTGAACTATTTACTGGACATTAAGTAGGACGATGAACTATGTACAGATGACATCACATTGATTCCTTTTGATGTTTGATTTCGGTACAATAAAACACTTATTTACTGGCTATTCAAACAACAGCAAGTTTATGGTTTTCCTCCACACCAACTATTTCCCTCCGCTTCGTGTCGGAAAATAGTTGGGTCTCAGGAAACCATAAACTTGTCATTGTTCTCATAGCTAGTAAATAAATGTATACTATTGGTAATTCTCTGTAATTTCTTCAAAACTTAATGTCATGTTAGTTAAAAAATAAGCCTCCTACTGCAACTATTTTATTAGAACTTTTTTACCATTATACTTGGATTATAAAAATAGATCTTATAAACTTTTTTTCTTTAAATACTGGCCAGCATCTCCAACTCTGATGATTCAAGATTTTATTTTGCCAAGATTTCAAAAGTTGGATGAAATGTACATTGTCTGACTACAGAAATATCACAATGACCTTGACTAGAGGAGAACATGAGAAGATCATAGGAGGCCATTATAAACTATCTGGGATAATTCAATGTTATAGTCATATAATCAAAATATCCACCTAGAAAATTGATATTTAACAGTTTTTAAAGAGTATTTTTGAGCTACCCTTTACAGTTATTGTGATGAAACCTTACAATAAAATAAGGGGAAATAACTCTAATAAGAAGTAGTCTGTTTAGTTTGGTTTCAATGTCTCAAAAGACAATGATAGGCCAAAAGCTCATATTGATGAGCTTCGAATAGCTTCCAACACAAATAGTTTTCCAAAAATATATATACCTTATGGTCCCCAATAGCTGCATCATAGCCAGACGACACTAAAACTATATCAGGACAAAACTGTTAATGAATAATACAATATATATATATAAATAAAAAAACAGGCAGTTAGTGTATAGTTATATGTGCAAAAAGCTTAATTCT